>CM051456.1:128519034-128536385 GCA_028274465.1 Plantago ovata | reverse complement strand
CGCTTTCCCTTCATGCTTATCGTGTTTTGCCACCTTTCCCCCTCTTTACTTTCCAGCTCCCACCTACTCCGCGGACAAAATATTGATGTATGGGCGTTAGCTTCGGTTTGTTTGCATGATATATATAGGTTCAATATCTTACCACCTGTTCGTTCCATTTCTTTCGACTTTGAAATGATTTGGTTGATTTGTTCTATTTTCTGCTTAAGTTTTTATAATTGCAATATGATAGTAGAAGATCATCAAGATGAATTATTTCTATGCATAAACTTCATTTCGCGGATGGTGCGCGCACTATACATGCCTTCTGTATTACTATTAGAATGTGCGGTCATGGAAGTACTCAAACCGTCTTCATTTATGCGTGATGTACGCGCCATTACATTTAAATTCAATACCCCCCCCCCCCCCCCCAACTCATTCATTTAAAGTCCTACAAATGGTATGATCTATATAGACTCTCTCTCTTTTTTTAGAGATGATCTATATAGACTCAAAGAAGATATGTGATGGGAAAAATATTTCTGGCCTAAAGAGCAGTTCTCTGGAAGAAAGTAGCCTGCCAAGAAATCTAACAAGGTGCATTGCTTGAAGAAGGTGAATCTAAGAATGATGATTGTGATGCAAGTGATTGAGAGACATAAAAGTATTTCCATTGCACCGTCACCACCAGTACACATTACCAGAATCCAGCATGTTCGCCTAACATCTACAGAATCATGAAGCATTTTTTCACATAACTAATGTGGAAAAGAAGCATCTTTACTAGATGAACTCTGTCCATGCAGCTGCCAACCAGAACCAGCTTCCTCATAGTACTCAATCTGCATGAAATAGAAAGAAACCAGTAATCATTGCTTAAATAAAAAATTGCTCACCAGTTGTGATTCTTAACATGTTTATGGAAATTTTATTCATACCAAATCTAACACTTCCTGCTTCTCATCCAGACCGCCAAGTGCATACAGTTTCTCATTTAACACAAATGAGCCAAAGTATCCCCTGGAGAGAATCATGGATTCTGCCATGTTCCATGTACCAACTCTTGGGTCGAAAACCTCAACACTGGACGACATTGTGTTCCCATCGTAACCACCCAGAGCATATCTGCAAGAACAAGATATTATTAAGTACAGTCTGGTTGATATATATAAGGGACTAAAACTTTGTGAAGATCATTGAAGAATGAAACTTACAACTTCTCATTAAACGCAACCATAGAATGGCTCCCCCTTTTCGAGTTCATTCTAGAAATCCTAGTCCATTTTGCCTCCCTTGGATCAATCTCTCTACAGTTCTGCATAAATTATGGGGAAAAGAAACATAAAAACTTCAAAATTTATAGGTTGAGAAAAAAAGAAAGAAAAATGTATGAATTAAAATGCTCCAACCTCAGATAGTTTCGCCCATCATAGCCACCAGAAACATAGAGCACGTCATTCAAATCTGCTGCAGCCAGAGCAACACGCTGCATAGAGAAAATGGAATAACTACAGAAATTACAGTGTATCGCAGCAAAATTTTATCGCGCACTGTCAATAACATTTTTCCAAAAACTTACCTTTTCAAGCATTGGTTCAGTGAAGATCCATCTACCCATGATCAAATCAAATATTTCCACATCCGAGAAACATTCCGCTCCATTTCCACCACCCATTGCAAAAATCTTGCCATAAACCATCGCACTGGCAATACTTCCCTTTTTCCTGTTAAGAGACGGCCTCTGGATCCACTGATTACTCACTGGACTGTATGATTCAACTGCAAACCAGAAAGATAGATATTAATTAAACTTTACAGGAACCTGAGATATAAAGACATCAGAGAACATGGAAGGGTAGTCTCACCAGTATCATACCAAATACCATCATGCAGGCCACCAAGAAGGTAAACCTCGCCGTTCAAACTTGCAGCTGTGGCAAATGATCGAATAAATGTGATTGGGCAAAGTGATACAAATTTGTCTTCAGATGGAAAATACGAATTCATATCTTGGAGCCATGTTGATCCATTGGACCCTCCAATTATAAGCACTGATTCATCTGATCGACGTTCATTTTCTTCATCTTCTGCAATATAGTCTCCATTAGAGGGAAGGCCAGATTCCAGATTATCCAAGTACTTCTTCAGTTCCTCAATTTCAGCTTTCCAGTCGACCTACAAAACGCCAGAAAAAAGGAAAACATTAAAATAAGATGGAGCTTAATTTGCATTAACAGTATAAATCCCAAATTCCCAATGCAAAAGTTACCAGCTGGTGGTTCAGAGAATCAACTTTTGCATTTTGGTTACTCTGACATAACTTCATCTCTTCTATTTCTTGTAGCAGCTGTAAAGTGTGTGTCACAAACAAAGAGTAAGGTGAACGTACCGTCAAACATGAGAAAAATCATGAAGTAAACTAGAGTAAGGTGAACGTACCGTCATGATCACAGAATCAAAACCATTTGGAAACTGGCAACTACTGTTTCCCTCATGAACCTGCTGCACAGTTTCCACCATATCTCTTACTTCACTGCAATCTTCCAGTTCCTCATCCAGAATATCTGACCACGGTTCAAGAAATGACCGAGCAGTCTCATAAGAAGTGGCTGACATGTCACTTCCACTGTCCGATCGAGAGTCATCTGCAACATTTGGATCAACATGTGGTTTATTATCTATTCCAGAAACTTCTCCAGTCTTCATCATCAAAGGGATTATGTTTGTCGTCTCTATCCCAGGATTCTCTTCATAGACAGTTTCATTTTCCCATTCTGTTTCAGAGTACTCTGACATGAATGGATCCAAGTTCACTTGCTCAATTTCTGATGCTGCTTCGTCCTCCATCCCGCACAGAGATGGCAAATCTGGTTTCTTTATCTCTGAAACTTCTTCATCCTTCATCATATGCGAGGATGAAGAAGTTTTAAGCAAGTCACTCCATTTAGGTAATTTGGAACCTTGTTCATCCAACAAACAATGAGGAGATGAAGAGGATGGTTTAAACAACTCACTCCATTTCTTCCCTGAAGTAGATTCACAATCATTCCATCATGAAAATTAGGTGCATGTGATTGATGATAATCATTGTTCATCTCATCATCACATAATAACTTTTGACTATAGGTATTCTGTGCCGGATGATTCTTGCTATTGGATGGTGACAAGAATGACTGGACCAAATTTCTTGCTTTCCCTTTGTTGAGCCTTGGCGCGATACTCTTGTCTGGAAAAGCTGACGATGATAAGAACAACCGTGTCAAGCGGTTTGCTTGCTCCTTATCAAGCTCAAACCAGAATTTTGTCTCTGCGTAGTAGTTATCAGCTATTAATGGCTGAAAACATTCTTCGGTTAAAGGACTGCACTGCCTCCGTACATTAACTCTTACCTAAGAAGCACACCAACATGTTATAAGTATTATTGATCAGGTCTTAAGCACACAAATCTGAGCAAGAAAGACTGCTTAAGATTTCGATCTAATATAAGCTAGGTGCCATAGTAAAACATGCAGTAGAGCATCACTACAAAAGACCAAACAAATGAAGCATAGCTAAATACAATGACAATTAGAACTTTACAATGGTGTATACCTGTGCAGGGTAAGGTGTGATATCGGTACCTTCGACAGTAGCCCATGCATTTGAGTTCATGTTGAGCTGACCATGAGTTGCAGCCTCGAAGATACCGTGAAGTGTTCGGTCACTGTAGTTAAAGAGGAACAACGTAAGGCCAGGAGTGATCTTTTGCACATACGAGTAATGCGGTGTTGGAAGGCCTATAACATCAAGAAAACAGTCCAAAACACAAGCCAATCAATGCAAGCACCAACCTTGAAATTCATATGCTAATTAACAAGAACCTCAGTATATATAAACTGGTGAATGAATTAAACAAGAATATATAATTAACGCTTACCGAAAATTTTATTAGAGAGACATTCAGAGAAAGTGTGGTTCTTGCATCCAAATATTACAGCACCAAGTTGACCCACTCTCAAATTCCTAGCAGCTGAACTCATGTTGAGTGAGAACTCTTGGTTAATTAGTTTCGATTCTCTCGACTTGCGAGCTCTCGATTTTCCCTTTCCCATCTACAGACACATAAGAAAGGAAAATCATTCTACATTCTTACACAGACTAACACATTCTACATTGCCAATCACATGAAGTAAAAAAAAAAAAAAAAAAAAAAAAAAAAAGGGCAATCTTGTGTCATGGCCTTGTTCAGTAAAACAGAACAGAAAGAAGAAGAAGAACAATAAGAAAAACAGATTGAATTAAAACCCCAATACCCTAATACACAGCAAAAGTAACTTGAATATCTCAAAAAGTATACTATATGAAAAAACACCAAACAGTCCAAGAAATGAAAACCCCAATAATGAATATGATATTAGCTAGCTAGTATGGAACTGTTTACTCACTTTCTTGAACTTTGAAGAATACTTTAATTTGTTGTGTTATCTGTACGTGTTTCTGTAATTCTGCAGGCAGCAGGATGGTAGTAGTATACTTGCCTAGTACTACTTGACTGTTATTGTTAATTTGTCATTACTGCAAAAAAAAAAAGGTGACATGAAAATAGGATGCGTATAGTGAAATGACGAAATTGCCCCAAGGACAAAATTAGTAAAAAGAGATAAGAACGGTGAGATTGTGGTCAAAATGAACTCTCTACTTTTACCATTTGGTGGTATCTTTGTTCACAATGTGTGCATTTCGAGTCAAGTGCTGCTTTGCATGTTTTCTGAAAAAAGATATTCATTGTCCCAATCAATTTTTTACGTATTTCTTTTTGGACGTTCCAATCAATTCTTTACGTTTTCATTTTTGGAAAGTACCCCACATCCCATCTATATTATTTTAAATATGGACCCCACATTTACACTTATTTATCTCCACTCATATTTCACACTTTTTTAATCAACTACCCCACATTTACATACAATATTAATATAAAACTACCAAACAAAATTATTCATTAAAAATCGTGCAAAAAGCAAACGTAGATTTATCATCGGGACGGAGGGAGTATATGAATTGAACTGTGCTTCATTGAAATATGAAAGTGAAAGTGAAACTTCGAGGAAATGGGATTATTAATTGACCTGCCCCCACAAACTCTTTTAACAACATTATTATTATTATTAATTAATTTTTCTGGTTTCTGTATCTCTCAAATTTCTATATATGGACATGAAACGCATCATGTACGTTCTCAAGATTAATTCTATACATAACAAAGATCTAGCGTCTAGTGTTAAAATTAAGAAAAAAAGTAAAAGTAGTTTGTCACTTTATGTGCTTAGTAAAATCATTCATATTCTTCGATATCAATTATATATGGTACAAATGCATGTTGGTCTTGTGACTTGTGAGTGAATGGTCAAGGCCCAAAAGCTTATTGATTCTAGTTGAGTTGGATTGAAATCTCTATCCAACAAATTCACTTGCGTAAACTTTGTCCAGGTTTCGAGACCATTCAATTTTTTTCCAGGGTTACATGATTCGTGAAAAGCCTAGAAGTACATGCAATTGATCCCCGAACAGAGTTTTATAACTCTAATTTGCTAATTTCCAAAACATGATTCCCTACTACATGGAACATTGTTCATTAACTAATATAACATGAATTTCTACCAATCGAAACGTATATATTCTACACAACATTCACTCAGAATCTACTCCTAAACTTAAAATTAAATCTCCTCCTACTTAGTTGTTTATCTCCTTTTCTTCTTGACGCCCTTTCAGATTTATAAAACTCGCATACGGACCCAAGACAATTTAGTGCCCGAATGAACCCTTTTCTGGAACATGCAATATTCCGGACATACGGATCACGGGTAGGGGAATGATGTGACCCTGATTTTTCATTTGAGAAGATGGTGATCCAATTCCAAGCTCATATTTGGCATGCTGGTATATATTTTTCAAAGAAACAAATTAAAGGGTTGAAATTAATTTAAGTCCAGCCCCAACAAAGTTCAGTCATACTTGAAATATATATATATATTTTTTTGCCTAATTGGATATGCCCAAATGTGTCCTCTGGATGCAATTTTTACCTGCTTAGTGCTTGGAAATTAAAGGTTCTGTCTGCTTTAATGAAAATTGTGGAACTATTAAACCACAGAAATCACCAGCAATTCACTTAGAAGTTGGACAAACTCTTCAAATGACAGAATTTGACAGCAAAATAAACTACTGTATATTTTAAATTGACCTGAAACAAGTTCAGATTGTCAACAACACTTAGCTGCATAATCTAGCTAGCTAAGATACCCATCCATTTACACTTTCTCCTCTTGTTGGAGTTTCCCACTGCTCTTTCCCATTTCCAAAGATTCATCATCTGCTTGATCAGATTTCTCCGTTTGGGCCTTGTTATTGCGGTATATGGAGTATAGTATCAGCTGCACCGCTCCTAATCCACAGCCAAATCCATTCGGAATCTAGCAAAATTAGTTGCACGAATATAACTGGATCAGTCTAATTTCATTGTCTATGATGAAAACTCTGATGGACTCACAGAATTATTAAGATACATGTAAATTTTTCCAACTTTTCTGATCATTTTTCAGCATATACTTACAGCAATAAAAGGATCCTTCCCGATGAGACCAAAGATAAACCAGGAAGTACCACACAAGAACACGAACAACGATAAGAAAAAGGGCATGAATTCCACGCTCTTTGTTTCACCACCTGCCTCTACAGTTTCATGTTCAAATTCATGGAAAAAGACCATTTATGCAATTGAACAAAAATCGAGAATATAGACAATCAACTAGCTAGCTAGTAAGAACTTATTGTAGAACATACCATAATCGTCAAGGGGGAACCATACATGATGATTGAGAACACAGTGGCTGCAATACCACAGAAAAGCTTCCTTCCATTTCCATGGAGAGCTAAAAGGGAAACTAATGCCACAACAGTGAAAGTAGCCAGCACAAGAGCAAGTATTGCCGAAATCTTGGCCTTTTCCTTCTTGGGGGCAAATATGAGAAAGATGAGGACATAAATGCACTCAATTGCAGCACCAGTTCCGTTTATGGTCGATACTAATAGATTGTTAGGTGACACGAAAGGCATACCATACCTAACAGAATTCCATCAGATTCAAGAAATCCGTCATTTGGATTGTTCGAAATGCTACATATTGTTCATATATACTACAACTTCAATGTTAGAATTAGAAACTTAAGAGTTGAAGAAAGTGACTAACCAGGCAGAAAGCAAGCAGTTGAGCAAGGTCATGACATATGGAATTCCAGAGAATTGTTCTGTAGACCTGTTCTTCACAATCCGTTTGAACGTAATCCTGCCAAGTAAGAACTCTTACCATAAGACACAATCAATTAACAACATCACATATACTTATGTAGTTTGTAACTAGTCCACACAACATTGCAGTGTACAATAGGATCGATATTGTTGAAACAAATAGCACACACTGCGAATCAAGAAAAACGAAATCTCTATGGTCCTTATGGTTTATTGAACTAACTCACAGTGGTGCCAAGAAAAGAAACAGCGCAAAAGCATTTCCTACAGGAAGAAAACAGGATACAACATTCAGTAAATTAAATGACTATTGTGCATGGTGAAAAAAGATTAAGAAAGTAGAAGATAAACTTGCCGAAAATCCCAAACACGAAATGCAGAGTGTTTCTCATATCTGAAATCCAAACTTTACAAACCAGAGTTTGTATTTCTCTTTTTCTTCTTGTGTTTTTGTTCTTCTGAATAAAGCAGTACTGGGTGAGCACAGGTATGCTACATAGTTCAGGAAACAAGATAAGAAGAATCCACACTCATTTATACACAAACAGAAATATAATAAAGAACTCTAACAGAATACTACTACTAGCTAGTACTACTCAGTAACTCGCCTCAATCTTACAGAATAACAGTGGCTTTTACATTTCCTAGAAATGCATTATTATGAAACTTCAACTTTAAGGTAATTGCTACACACACATATGCATGAATTTCAGAACTGTAAAATGTTACAGCTAATGCCATTAATCCTTATCTCAATTCAATTTTGGAGTCTTGTGCTGGAATGGAACAGAGATAGATGTTGTTCTTGTTTGATAGCGTGGTTTAATTTCTGTAGCCAAACTCAAAGTCTTAGACACATTCGAGTGTACACTATTAATAAACATTTCGTTTCAACATGCTAATCAAGTTATACGTATTCGCAGGAAAATAAACGGTGAAAAAACATGCTAAGCTATTCGCAAGAAAAAACATGGTAAAAAAACATGCCAAGATAGAGGTTCTTTAAAGTTTAGACCTTGGGGCTTAGGCCTTAGGTCACTCCCAGAAAAGGTTAACATCTACAAAGCCTGAAACTTTCAAACTTGTTCTGTGTGCTTCAAATAAGGAAATATGACAAATTGAAACGACCACAATATGATCTAGAGGGAGGCTATGCTACAACAAGTCATTTCATCTTTTCTTTCTAAAGATATATCAACTTTTTCATTGAAATGACATTTCCTGACATGATACAATACAGGAATCAAACCTGTTACTTTATACCTCAGAACGCAAAACAGCATTTTGATTCTCATGAGAAAAAAATGTCATCCGTGGATACAAGGACATGATCGCCATTAAGCCATTAAATGATCACGATTCACGAGTTAATAAAGACACAAATACAATGCTAAGGTTTCTCTCATATCTGTACGTCTATAGTGGTTGGTTTCGCTATATCCAAGTCCCATCACCTTAATGAGATGAGTACTTCTGTCCTTTACAACAACAAAGGCTACGAGGAAGGATTATCCTGGCATGCTACGGCAAAGGCATTGGTGGCGTCCATTTGATGAACTCTACCAGATCTCTATTCACAATGGATCCATTATGCAACCAGAATGTCTCTGCAGACTGGTGGAATAGCCTCACTTTTTTCTGAAGTTCCCACAAAATGCCACGGAAAGCGGAGCAATGTTCAGTTTCTGGAGCATAAACAAATAAGCACCTTACTTTTCGGCCCCTAGCAATCATCTCCTCTATGCTTTTGTCTGCGGAATAGCCATAAGTGTGAATCATTAAACAGTTGTAATGAGAAAATAAAGGAAATAGATTCAAATTCACTTGACATTGGCCTATGAATGGTTACCCAGCTTATGGAATGTGCAATACGTCTTGAATGGAGTGATTTGTTAATGTTACCATAAATAGATAATCGGGTAATTATTCAGGCAATTTGTGATGCACGAGCAATCAGAATGACCATTGAAGGTTTCACGTTCCACAAACTAAAGGTGTAAATCAAATATCACTTGCAGAGGTGATTGGAGCTAATTTCCTCGGGGGAAAAGAGAGAGAGAGAGAAACGGGCCGGGATGAGTCCATAACCATACCTGGAATTGATTCCAAGTATTCCAAAAGTTGAGTGCCAATCAGAGATGATGGCCATTTAATTGATATTTGGGCATAGTCAACTATGTCTTGAAATGGCAATTCCACGTGATCTGACAGGATTACTGGAACACACTCCTGCAAAGACAGAAAAAACTAATAAGTCAATAGGTTTTGGTTGTGTTGTGTGCATTGACAGGGGAGAGGAGTAGGAAGCAGACCACAAAGAACGACTCATAAAACCGAAGTGTCCATGATGACTCCCCCCGTGGAGCCAGACAGAATTTTGCGTTGCGAAGATGCTGAAAGTAATCTGCCTTTCCAAGCTTGTCTGGGCCACTGAACTTCAACTCTGGAGATTCCAACTGTTCACACAATCAACATGGATATCTTTTCTAGGAAACTATCACATAAATCATAAAGACACTACCAAGAACACCTCAATTTTGGTTTTAAATTCTACATATCCAAACAGCAGATTTATGTCCTTGCAAGTTTTTCCATCACGAAAACTAATTTAGATTTCTACCTTCTCCTCTTTATGATACTTTCCAGATAAGTTTTTTCATTTTACTATTTTTCTACCATCTCTGGGAGATAGGAGGTGAATTTGAAGAGTAGAGTGATCCTTCCATGTTGACTCTGGCACATATATCTACTAACTGAATTCTTTTGGTCTCCTGAGTCTTGATCCTTTCACAATTGGCGCTATTGACTTGCTTAGTGCCGGAGTTCTTCTTGTTCTTCTTCTTTTTTAGTTGTGTGTGTGTGTGTGTATAACATGTTTACTAGTGGAAGTACTTGTGATGAAATACTCTTATAAAAGTAAAATAGAATCAAAGCTATTCTTAGAGCCCAAAATGTTAAACTGACCAGACAAAATCTACCATGTACATCAAATGTTTTTCAATTTAAAGAACTGCTAAGGTAGAGATGTAAAGAAAGGAAAACTGAAAGACAAATGTGCATAACAATCCAGAGATGAAAAAGAAATACCTTATCAGGATATTGTTTGGCCAGATCTATCAACTGCAGACGGCCAATTTTTCCTTGTGCCCGACCTAAATAATTTGCTAGGTGTTTCCTCTTCGAAACAGGCAAGGGTTCAACCAGCCGCGGAATGTGAGTTGTCATCCCATCATCAATATTCCCAGGAATGATGATATCTTTCCAAGTATTAAAGGCACTGGTGTCCCGTTTATCAGTGCGGTCACCCTGTGTTTATCAAATAGAAACATTATTGATGGAACTTTCAGAAGAAGCATGTCGTAGTAAAAGCTACGAGGAATATAAGATCCACAAAACTGAAGATAAATCAGACTTGGACATATCAGTATCTACAAGCTACAGCCTCAAGGTCCTTCATGACCACTAGAACAAGAGAAATGTACCTCTGGAGTCAAAATTATAGAACGGTTGATATATGTTGCCCAAGACTTGAACAAATGAGCCCCAGCACCACTGAAATAAGCAGTCACAACAATAAGAATAACTAATAATCCTCACTAGAGCTAATGATAAAAAGTAGTGACAAGGATGCCCATACCTTGGGAAAACAAAGATATGGTCGCGGCCTCCTGATAACCTGAAATATGGCATTTGACTTAATACCTGAAACCAAATAGTACTGACATAATTCATAGCACGCCAATTTAACTTAGTTTGTTAGTTGTAGATAAGCACATATTGCAATGTTAAAACGATGAGATGCATTACCTTGACGTAAGTTTGGTTGATCTCTTTATCATTCAAACCGCCCATCATCCGTACACATTTAACATAAGAGGGGACGAAAAACAGATGAGCTTCTTCTTTTGTGTGAGTCCGCAATGTTGATTGCAAAAGCAATCTATGTATTTTGACCTACATGAAATTGGATAGTGCTATTTAAAACTCATGAGCTGTGAGACTGACAAAAAAAGAGTTCCTAAAGATACTATTATGCATTACGCATTGTCTCTAACCATTTCTACATGATTGGAACTACAAGTACTAGAGTGAGCACTGAAATTCATCAATGATTCACATTACAATCACTGAATCACGTATAAGTTAATTCTAAGTAGTATTTTTGTCTGGTGGATCAGAAGAGGAACAAAGAGATGCCGCTTAAATTAGGTACACACCTAAGTTCCCACATTCTTAACCAGCTGGTTTGATCAGGTTCATTTATCATCTTTTCGATACAATCACATTTATGAACTTAAAAACTTACAACATTTGCATTTATAATTAACAACAATAAAGACTATTAGTGCATAAACCTAAAACAGAGATAATACATTTCTCCGATCACATAACAAGCTGTATTTGATGAGCATTCATTACCTGCGTGCCCCATTGTCCCTTGACGCAAGCATCAGCAGTAATCTTCCCTTCTCGTCCGTGCAGCAACAGCTTTAAACCCTCAATTTCGTCCTCTTCATACACGTAGATCTTCAGATTCGGTTGGGATACGACGGCGGAGGATGAGGTGATACGCGGTCCGAGAGAGTGGTCGAAGAGCCTGGTGAAGAAGAAAGTGGCGGCGATTAGGGCGACAGCGGCGAACTTGTGAGTGCGAGTGCAGGGGGAGTATTGATTGGAGAGTCTGGTGCTTTTGTTGCTCAGGTTTATGGACGCCATTCAAGTAGAGGAGGCACAAGGTGGATGCAGACTGGGAAGTGTTTGTTTTGTTGCTTCAAAAAGGAACAAGAAGAACAAGGCTGGAACGACGCCGTTATGTGAACTGAGTAGTAATTAAAAGTATATTTTTCCATTCACTTAGGTTTTCTCTTTTCTTTTATTCTTCTTATAAATAAATAAATAAATAACAAGGGAAATTACGTATAAGCCCAAGTCTGGCCGGTTCTCATTCGCTTTGCGCAAAGTTCAATGTTTTCCTCACCCTGACAAAAAATGGGCGTTGGGGGAAATTATTAAATGAACTGGGCCATATCCGATATCCAAAGTCCAAAGTCATCGATGTTACATACGGCCCAAGCCCAACCGGTGCTCACCGCCAGTTTCAATCATCTTCCTTCTCCTTCCTCCCTGTACCAATCTGCACTGATTAGGGCTTTTTTCCTCACGCAGCTCCGCAAAAATCTATCAACACCAACCAACTTGTCCTTCCCCAGCTGAGCTCTCTCATATTACTCACTTTATCCCCAATTTTTCCGTGTGATACGAGATGCCGAGGCGTGGAGACGATTATGACGAGGATGAAATCGATGAGGACTACGACGATGGTGGGAAAACGAAGCGAAAGAGAAGCAGATCGGATTTTGTAGATGACCTTGCGGATGAAGACGAAGATGAATATGATGGAGAAGAATATGGTGATGATGATGATGATGATGATGATGAAGACGAGGAATATCGCGAACAAAGAGGTAGTAGTAAAAGAGGAGGAGGAAAGGGAAAAGGCAAGCGTCAGAAGCAGAAGCTTTCCACCATGGATTTCTTTGACGAGGAAGCTCTCGTGGATAGCGACGAGGAAGAAGAGGAAGACGATTACGAAGACGGTTAGGGTTTCTTCTTTACTCTTTTACGGAATTCATTCATTTTCCACTTTTTAAGTTTTGGTATATCTGCTTTCGTTATTGGACACATTTGGCTCTTTATTTTAGCATCATTTCAAGTGGATGTTGAGTTCAATTTTTACTAATTCTGTCCTTATGCAATTAAATTACAACTTAAATTACAAAGGGTGTGATTTCATAGTTTAGCAGCTTCTGATTGATTCAACAAGTTGAGGATATCTATCTATCGAGAAAACTTCAACGCTCATATAGATGATAATAATAATAAAGCCTTTTTCTGCTTTATATCATGCCTTGTTGCTTCTTGTGAGTGTCATGTGGAAGTGAATTTAAAACCTGTTTCATACTTTAGCTGTTCATGTCTTAATGTTATCCTACAAGGCTACATGGTATTTTCTTGCTTGCCTGGCAACGTGGGCGTTTTATCAACCTGTATGGCACATCAGGTTTTCTGTATGGCACATCAGGTTTTCATAGTTATAGTTATAGGAAACTCTTTGTGGTTTGGTTACCCTTAAAAATTTTGTGAATTTTAATATTAGAAATGTAAAATTCAGTGATTTATCTGGGGATTTAAGTTTATGTACTGCCAGAGCAATATATGGATTTTGGATATGGTACTAACTGGAGTAGTGATCAGAAGATTATCTTTGTGATTCAACAATGTTCATTTCTGCTCTACTTGCTACTATTGGCTTATGTTGCGTTTTGCGTGACAGTGACTGATATGGGTAGAGCATATTATGTGTAAGGTCTACGTAGACTAATAGCCACTTTTATTTGGCACCAGGAACAGTAATGTTGTGCCCTGTCTTAATTTTTTTTATTTATTCCTCATCTATCCTGGAGTTGAACCCTGAGTAATATAAATAGATTCTAGAAGTATACTGTGGTTCTCATATTGTTGGGATGTAGAAAACTAAAATATTCTGAACTCTGCTCTGGTTAAGTTGCCATATAGCTGATTTCATTTGCGATGGTTTGTTGCTGATCATTATAGTGTCACTCGTTGTGCTTTGCTGTCACAATTGTCTTGATTCGTCTCCTGTTATCTTTTTTATTTTTTAATAGTCTTTTTTAAATTGAAATGTGGTCGAAATACATGTTATATATTTCACTGTTAAGCGCTTTCTAATATGTCAATGTCATTTTATGATCAGTCTAAAGGGGCTAGTTTCAACTAGGTAGCTGTATTTCCACTAATAAGTCATGTCTATAACTGTGATGTTAACTACTGCAATTTTGTGGTTATGCAACAATAGATTTCATTGATATGAAGAATGAACTTCCCGAGAAGGATGACATGAGGATGCATCGCCGCCCAATGCTTCAACATGAAGATCGTGAAGAAGATGTTGAAGAAATCGAGAGAAGAATTCAGGAAAGATATGCCAGGAGTCAAAATGTTGAGTATGATGAGGAGGCAACAGATGTAGAACAGCAAGCTTTACTGCCATCTGTTAGAGATCCGAAATTATGGATGGTTAAATGTGCGGTACGAGGATGGAGCACTTTATTGTACTAATTAGTGTGGAGGGAATAGGTTTCTATCATTTATTTTACCTATCTAATTTCTAAAATTTATACTGTGTAGATTGGCCGCGAAAGGGAGGTAGCCGTTTGCTTGATGCAGAAGTGTATCGATAGAGGATCCGAATTGCAAATTAGATCTGTTGTGGCACTTGATCATCTTAAAAACTATATTTATGTAGAGGCAGACAAGGAGGCCCATGTTAGGGATGTATGTAACATGCTTATTGTCCTGGATTTGGTTTTATCGGTTTGAGTTGAGTGACATGGGTCTAATTGTCTTTTTGGGTATTGTGATAGGCTATTAAAGGGATGCGTAACATATATTCAGCTAAAATAATGCTTGTCCCAATCAAGGAGATGACAGATGTTCTTTCAGTTGAGAGCAAGGCAATCGATATCTCTCGGGACACCTGGGTTAGAATGAAGACTGGTTTGTATAAAGGTGATCTAGCAAAGGTAAGTGCTATCACTGGAATTTTTCTTTCTTTTTGTTTTTGTTCCCCTCGTTTCCTTTTCTTTGTGTGGTTTGTGCACACAACACTAATTTTTCCTTGACATATTACTAGGTTGTGGACGTTGACAATGTTCGGCAGAGAGCAACGGTGAAATTGATTCCGAGGATTGACCTGCAAGCACTGGCCAACAAATTGGTATACATGTATTCTCATGCTTAGGCCTTAGACTGCGTTAATAGGTTGCCTATGTGATAGGGGTGGCAATGCGGCTTGAATCATATTGATTGAATTGAACTGTCTAAATAGTTTGCACTGGCTTTTACTTTGACATACTTATACTGTCTTCTATAGAATGATTCTAGTTGCTTAACGCTGAAATATAATTTTCTTTTATCACGGATCAGACATATTATTAGGGGAACAAGGCATTTGAGATCAACAGCACGAAAGTTAATTAGATATCCTATTAGCACATGACCATTGATTACTAGGCTTGTTTTCCTTGCATCAGGAAGGGAGGGAAGTACCGAAGAAAAAGGCTTTTACACCTCCAGCTCGATTTATGAATATTGAAGAAGCTAGGTAATTTCTTCTATGAACACCTCGGCCAAACTGTATTGATATTCTTTTGTAGAGTTTCTAGATGAACTATTTTTTCAACATATTTCCTAAATTTTTAATTATTTATTTATTGATCCAGAGAGCTGCATATTCGTGTGGAACACAAACGAGACCCGGCTACTGGTGATTATTTCGATAAAGTTGAAGGGATGTTGTTCAAGGATGGTTTCCTATATAAAAATGTGTCATTGAAGTCGCTCACCACTAATAATGTGCAACCATCTTTTGATGAACTTGAGAAGTTCAGACAACCTACTGAAACTGGGGATGCTGATATGTCAAGTTTGTCAACTCTCTTCGCAAACAGGAAGAAAGGTCATTTCATGAAGGGTGACCGGGTTATAGTTATTAAGGGAGATCTAAGGAACTTGAAAGGATGGGTGGAGAAGGTTGAGGAAGACACTGTTCATATTAAACCAAATGAGAAAGGCCTTCCTGTGAGTAATGATACAATAATTTCTTTGTTACACAGACATGTTTGGATTTATATTCTGTGATCTCTCAAGAGCTATCTTTTGCAATTATTGCATTGCAGAATACTCTTGCTATCAATGAGAAAGAACTGTGCAAGTACTTTGAGCCTGGAAATCACGTAAAAGTTGTATCAGGTGCTACAGAAGGTGCTACTGGCATGGTTGTTTCTGTTGAAGGTCATGTGGTGAACATTGTGTCCGACACGACTAAGGAACTTGTATGTAGATCAAAGTCTGTTATAATAGTTAATACATATATATAGGTGTGGCTGGTCTATTTGTTTGAGCATTTGTTGAATTCCAATGATATTTACCATTGTTCAGCTACGAGTGTTTGCCGACAATGTGGTGGAAAGCTCTGAAGTAACGTCTGGGGTAACTAGGATTGGTGACTACGAGCTTCATGACCTCGTGCTACTTGAGTAAGTTGTTTGTGCTTGTTTATTTATTCTTTGCCGTTCTGCCCTTGGGTTCTTATAATGGAATGAATTATGTGCAGTGATAATAGTTTTGGTGTGATTATACGTGTGGAAAGTGAAGCTTTTCAGGTCAGAAATGTGAATTATGAAGTCATAAAAGTTTTATAGGCTGTCAATTGAGCTCATTTAATTGACTGCTTAGGTTCTAAAAGGTGTGCCAGAGAGACCTGATGTTGCACTCGTGAGGTTAAGAGAAATAAAACACAAAATTGACAGAAAAATTTCTGCTAAGGATCGGTACAAGAACACACTGTCCGTAAAAGATGTTGTAAAAATTCTTGAAGGTCCATGTAAGGTACATATCTTATTTCTTACCTATGGAGGTTCTATTCCTTTGTAGTTCACTTGAAATGTTAGACATGCTGTGCTGATCTAATTGCTGAGGCCACTGATTTATCTCTCAGGGGAAACAAGGTCCTGTTGAACATATTTTCAAGGGAATACTTTTTGTATTTGACCGCCATCACCTTGAGCATGCTGGTTTCATCTGCGTCAAGTCTGATTTTTGCATGATGGTCGGTGGTTCACGCTCAAATGGTGATAGGGATGTATGTATCAAATATTACTAGTTCAAATATGTTCCCTTCATACTTGATCTATAATCACTTCCTATTTTATTAGGGTAATTCAATGGCCTCCAGATTCAACCAATTCAGAGCCCCACCTCGTGTCCCCCAATCTCCCATGAGATCAGGGAGAGGTGGTCCTATGAATTGTAAGTCCGGTTCAAAATTCAATTTTCTTGTGCTTTGTAAACATATCCGACTCAGTAGGTTTCCCTAATTGTGACACTTTCTTTTTCTGACTATTCAGTTGGAGGAAGACATGGAGGTGGTAGAGGTCATCATGATGCCTTAATTGGAGCTACTGTAAAAATCCGCCTTGGCCATTATAAGGGATGCA
>CM051456.1:128243934-128518934 GCA_028274465.1 Plantago ovata | reverse complement strand
AATGAGGCTTAATTGCAATTTCTTCAAAATGACTTGATTGCATTGGCTTTGATTTATATCATCAAAGTGTAGACATCACACACACACTGGTGAAGTTGGACGTTGATCAGTCACATTGTAAGAGAATCATTAAGGAGGCAGACGAGATTTCATGATTTTATTATCCCCACAGCCTAAACATTAGTCCAGTAACATACTCATCGTTTTTCTACATATTCCATATTTTTTAGATGGTTTATGTTTAATTTTTTTACAAACGTTTATCTATCTAACATGCTTGTTGTTGTTGTCTGTCATAAATACAAAATAAATCAAAGACCACACTCATAAATCATAATGCATACTTGAAGTTGAAACCTTGTAACCATTTCAAAATCAAATGTAACCAGTTATTAAAAAAAAATTAAAACAAGAATGAGTACATATTTACAAACAAATTTGAGAGACATTTTTTCATTGTTTAGCCATTGTCTCATGGTCTGATTCCAGTAGTAGCCAGTTATACTTAATTACATAGAGAAAGCATAATTTTCATTGACCAGCTACTGCTAGTAGAATTAAAGATGCAATGAATCTTTAGGGAAAGGAAACGTAGTAGTATAGTACCTAGGTCGTCGTCGTCGAGGAAAAGACTATCTTCAACCTCCTCTTTAAGAAGTGGCTGGGGCTGTGAATTCTTAATCTTCTTGGCAAAGACTAGTAGTCGTTGTGAAATTTTGAGCAAGGGGCGAGGCGGCGGGGGATAAAATGGGAAAAACGAGAAAGGCTGAATGAGTGGTGTTGTTGTTCTAGATAAACTAACTGCTGCATCGTTACAACGGATTGAGCTGAGTATCTCCATTTTTGTTTCTGGCGGTTAATCAATCAATATTAGTACTAGTAATTCAGTTACAGATCGAGCTGCCACAAAAACACCGGCGGTAGGGGAGAAGTTAATTATCAACTGCACTACAATGTGGATTGCTCCTGCTGGGCTCCTGGACTTGGCCCAATTTTAGGCCCCATGACTTTGGGCGTTCCATCCAGCAGGGCCTTAAGCGGTCCCTACGTCCAATTCCTTAATTTAACACTCAACATGGATGATGCTGTCCAATTTGATTCATCATATTTGATATGTTTGCTTCCACCCGGTAAAAAATTTACAAAATGTACTAGTCCAAACAAGTATCGCATACGTACAGACTGTGATGGTACAGTAACCTACTTAACAGTTTTTTTAATATTACGTTTCTAATTACTTGTTCGTATTTTTTCAGAAATGCTCATCTTTATTTGTATGGGCAGGTCTGGGAAGTGCAGATCCAGACTTGTCAAAACATGGGAAATGGAATTGGTTCACAAGTTCCGTCTTTCCGAATTCGGAACAGCTGATACACCTAGAATGACTATTAGCATCAACGGTATTACTACTATGTTTTAGTACTACTACCTCATGTACATTATACAGCACAACACATATATATAAATGTATTAAACAATAATATTGAAACCACGACCTTATGAATTATCATGTTTTATAGCCACCAAGAAGTTCAAGTTGGGGAAATTGCAGGAAGCTACAACTTCTTCCTCCACACTTCCCTGCCTCTGTACTTGAAGCCAGGAGAGTTACACGTCATCCCAAACCTCTTTCAAACACACATTCCCTCGTGAATTTGCTTTTGAAATACTCGAGGTCCGCCCGTGATAGACTTGAAGTTTAGGCACTAGGGTTACATGGAGGCACCTTTTAAAGGCCAACCTCCCACTGGGGACCTAATTGAATTCTTCGGAATGTTTGGAATGGGTCTATATAAATATACACAGTAAAACTGGAGAATGCTTGGAGCAGTAAGAGTGTACCAGAGATGAGTCAATCTTGATCACTTGAAGCTTTGAACAAAAACATCCCAGAACCACGACCACCTCTACACCAAGTAAAAACCTTAAAAAAAAAAAAAAACTAGATCACACCCGGCTAGCTAGTCCCTTGAGTTGAGCACTTGGTACGCAGGTCAAGAAATGACCACAATCATCTCATTCTCTCTACACCGAGTTCAAAACCCCCAAGATATTCAAAACTAGAAGTGTGTTAAAATGTTAGTTCATCATCATGTACTGTACATATCAATCTTCTATGGCTGACTACAAACTAGTCCAAGATAATCAATAATGTAGTAAAAAGTAATAAGTTTTTTTTTTTTGAAACAGCAAAAAAGTTCATAAGAAGTGTATGCCTCAATCATGATACAAAGTGTATCAATCAAAACCAATACAAAGAGGGTCCCAAATAGCCGATGCGACTAATGGACATATCACAATGGTACTAAACCCGAGGACTCTAGCCAAGCTATGATCCTAAAAATAGAAAAACAAGGACCAGATAAGAAGAGAGGGACAAATCAATGAATTGGATTACTGGTGGGCTGAGAAGTTTCAAAGAAAACGACGACTTCAATTGGAATTTTACTTGCAATATAGCAATAAAAAAAGCAATCAATTGGAATATATATCAGTTGTTTGTGCCATAACAATTATTGAACTTTCAGAGCAAGTCCACTACTACTGGTAGCTGAAATATGGCTAGTACAGATCCATTCAGAGACTTCATCAGTCAAGAAGATCTCCAGAAGAAAGATTTCTGGATAAATGACGAACCTCCCAATTACGATGACGTTAACAAGCTCTTCGAACAAGGCAGAACATATGTATGCACTAACTTTTCTTCCCTTACTATTTCGGTTTCCAGTCAGTTTATGAATGTTTAACATATATGTGTAGGTTTGGCCTATTGGATCACTGGAAGAGAAAGTGCAGAGACTAGTCAAGACATACGAGATGGAAAAGATCTACAAGGCTAATCCCAAAGACTACAAAGTAGCTCATCCAGATAAGCTGGTCATTAGTATAAACGGTATGTCACTTTCGACCAAGTTATCTGTTTTCAGATGCTTACCGCTGTAAACACACTCCAAAGGGTCTTGAAAGGAATATATTACTAGTATTAGTTACACCTTACATGATACTATCTCACAGGCAAAAAAGCGTTTACGTCCAAGGAAATTAAAGAAGCAGGAGGAAACTACAATATGTTTATGCATACTTCCCTGCCACCATATCTGAGGTACTATGACCCTGACCAAGAGACAAACGAATCATCCCAGGCAGCTTTCAGAAACACATTCACTCGTGGCTTCGCTTTGGAAGTCCTTGAGGTTTTATCAGGTCCACCTGTTGTAGCCTTCAAGTTTAGGCACTGGGGTTACATGGACGGGCCTTTCAAAGGCCAGGGTCCAACAGGAAACCTGGTTGAAGTATTTGGAGTATCTATTTTTAAGGTACAATAGCTAAAATCTTGATCATCTAACGTTGTAGTCTACAAGTTGTGGTAAATTCTGACTTATTGCTGTTACCATACAGTTGGAGGGAGACACCTTCGATTCCAAGGTTGTGAGGGTGGAGCATTTTCTTGATCGTGGTGAATTGTTAGGTGGCTTAATTGTTGATAAAGATCCTAAGGAATCTTCCTCAGGCTGTCCTTTCATGGCTTAAGCAAAGAAACTGATACTAAGGAGCCCTTTTGTCTTTACTTTTTACTACAGCAAATTTGCCATGTGTATTTTCTCCTTGTATTTCTCCAATTGGGCAAGTCCCGATATTATGTAACTGGATTTCATGTTCAGTGTTTCATTATGGATATGCACGTTTTGAATTACAAACTCGCTAGTATTTAGCAACGAGACATGTTGACATTTATATAGGTTGAAGTCTCAATTCTGGTGACAGTAGTTAACAAATGTCCATAGTCTAAAAGTTCCAGTTTAAATTCGAATTCAACCGGTTAAACTAATTGGATGTAAACAACTTCTTTAAACGCATAAATTCCAGGTTCATTTAAAATATGCAGAATGACTCATTTATAACAGTAAATGTAGATGTATAACAAAGTGAACTTCTCATATCAGACACAGTTATTGCACATGATTGCTTCTTTAAGATAATAATCACAAGTATAGGGTTTATCTCCAAGAAGAAACACTGTATTAGTCTCAGACTGCAATGCAGATGAAACATTAAAGAAAAGAATGCTATTGAGCCCATGGAAGGTAACCTGGATAAGGAGTAGTGCCACAGTATTGAAACAAACCATCCATTTCTGGACATCCATTTGGATAAGGGATTGAACGATGAAAAGGGTCACGGCCAAGTTTTTTGCGTTTCAGCGAACCTAAACAGCCATATGGATCTTCTTGAAATTGGGCTCTTACCAGTGCTTCACCTTTCAGTGCCGCTTCCTTTGAATTTTGGGAAGATGGGGTGCCTGAATAGAAAAAATTTTCCTTGGGAAATCTAATTGCCGAACGGTGCAGATCAACGAATCTCTCCTCCTTAAAATCATAACCCACAACCTATACCAAGTACAAGTAAAATAAGGGAGGGCTTTGGGAACAAAGACTATCTGTAGAATTAACTTGCAACAATCAGTCATTTTCAAAGATCTATGCAAAAAAAATTGCTGAAAACTAGAAGCTGGGAATAATAATCAACTTAGCAATAATCAGACCAAAACAGATTCTACAAATCAGCTCCAGCAAATCATTTCCTGCAGAAGCAGAGTTCAAAATGAACTCTGCAAATACTTTTCTCCCTACTCTTGCTTTCAAAAGTCATAATCAACGCTGAGATCTCTTTGCATATAATCTATAACAACCCATCTGGTCAGATGATATTACGATCTTTTGTAACATCTATATAAGATCATCACAAAGGAGGCACCACATAGCAAGTTACTACAAGTGAGAATGTAATTAGCTAGTCTACAATAGATTCATCATTCCAGGCACAACGATTTGGGACCGTAACACTATCAGAATATTGAATATAATCACCAAGTACCCATTAGAAGAGCAAAAGGCCACTCTAAGCAAACCCCTGCGCCCCTGCAGGAAGGTATATACACTTACCCCCCCCCCCCCCCCCCACATACCCATAATTTTTAATTTTTTTTGGTATTGGATATAATAGATAATTTAAGTATATGGCCGATTTCTGTAGGTATAGATAACTAGCCATGCACAAAAATCTTGTTCCAGTTGATATCAGAACATGCATTTCTCTACATGACAAAGACCTTCAGAGGAACAACACTGTAGCTTTGCATAGAGCTGAAATTGTAGCTAAACTTACAGTTATATTGTCTGGATATGTGCCGGTAAGCTCCCGGAACCGACATACACTAAACAAAAGATTCTCAAAGCTATCTCTGGCATGTTCTTCTGTGAGTGCTCTTTGCCTCACAGTATCTTGCTTTCCTGAGTAGATTTCCAGCAAAATATGGTAATCAGATGCATTATCGGCAGACAGTCAGTAAAAAGTATCTTGCACCATTCATTAGTTATTTAATTATCAGGAAGCATACATTATAATGCAAACTATTGTAAACATGGTGAATCATTACAGTTCATAGAGCATTATAAGTTTATAACTAGAGACCATTCATAGACTAAGTGAGCAAAAATATAGCTAGGCAGTTCTGAACACTAACAGCCATAACTTAACAGTAAGTATGCCATTGGTGGTCATTTAAGATCATTCTGAATAGGCTGTTTAGATTCAGAATTACTTATTAGCCCATCAGAAGATATTATGAAAATCATAAACCTTCAGCAGTAAAAACAACATAAACTTTTGAAGCTCTATGTCCCAAATATTCAACGACCTAAGATGATACTATCTTGTTGAGCTGCTTGAGCAAGTGCCAAGGACATTAATTTGTCTGCATGTTGATCACCACCACTATATTGTACACAAATCTTTTAGAATTTTGACTTTTATAATTGTTAAAGGCAGAACAATTCAGTAAATGGAATCACCAAGAACGAACATTAAAATGCAAGAAAAAGAGCTCCAGAACAATAATTTTATCTAGCCCATCAATATCGATCAGGTTTAAGTAGATTCAAGCATCAGAATATCAGATGGATATGGTTAAATAATTCACATTTTCTCCAAACCATGGAACGACTGTATAACATACAACAGGAAAAAGTAAATAAGCATCACAAAACACTTACCAAACCATCCTTTGGACTCGGCCACAATCCAATAACTCTGAGCTTCGCTCCGTGGACCAGCATCTTTGCGCGTCTCACCCCCACTAAACAAGAGCAATGCCTCATTATCGTTAGCCGAGATCTCCACCCCTCTCTGTATATGCGACACAAATGTAGCAGCTTGCCCAGGATGCTTCTGATACGACTCCAAATACCAAGCATTTTCTCTATCAACCTTCTCACAACTACTACTGGTATAAACAGAATGTCCAGCAACCATTACTAGATTCCTTAACTTAGGAAACGGATAAGTACTATCCCCATTATCGTCGATTTTACTATAACTAGCCATTGTTCTAAAATTCCCCTCGTGTATAGACAATATAATGAGCATAGTAACCCCAATGGACAAGAAAATCAATAAGAATAAAAGGGGGTGAAGCTTGTAATAGTGTTTGATCCTATTCCCAAAGGCTTTGAACATTCTAAAAGGACTATTTTTGGGCTTTCGAGATTTTTTGGCAATTCCAGATTCCAAGTCAAATTCACCACCCCTTGGATAGGCCTGGAATGACTTGGGGCTGTTAGTAGGATCAAATGAGTAACTTATCTTCATGGGAACCTAACTTATCCAGCTTGATAATTATTATTACATCATCAGACAATGGGACCATGGATTACGAAACTGGAAAGATCATTGACAAAGAGGGAAAGGATTGATTCCAAAGAAAAACTCCATGCATAACCATAAAAAAAAGTTGGATTTTGAAGCAAGCCCAGATGCTAATACAGTCTAAGGAAGAGAAACATTACATCGAAAGGGGGATCTTAATTGGTTACCTGGAAAACTTGCAGAATAATAATTAGGCAAACGAATTGGTGAATAAATGTCGATTGAAGAAGATTTGTAGAGAGCAAACGAGCGCTCCGACGACGATCCGGATTAAATGAGGAGGAGGATTGGGTGGATGGAGGATGGGCTCAGCTACAGTACTAGAGTAGATTGCAAATTTATTTGATTCGCCATGGGAATGAATAATTTCATGTGAGCTATTCTTGATTGGTCGATCCGTGGATGAAGAAAAGTAACTGAATTGCTGCTGTTCTTATCATCTCTCAACTCTTTTATTTTTAAATATATTTTATTTTTAGAAAAATAGTCTCTCATCATATAAGTTTATTTTAATTTTAATTTTAAATTTACAATATTCTACTTTTATCACTTTGAAAGATATATTACACACTTTCGTATTTGTTGTTGACACCTACATCAGTCAAACTAAAACATATCAATAACACAGAGTATTTTATTTTTTATTTTTTGTCGCCTGAACTAATTTTATAGTATGTTTTTATTTGACAAATGCTACAAACGAATTAATGATATTTTCAAAAGTTGAATGAAATGAAATCGAACAATTTCATCGAGACGTCTAAAATGATAAAATGTAATCCTTTAAATAAAATAAAGGGAAATTGCTATATTTTAGTCCAAAAGGGACTTGGTGTTGCTAAATGGGACTAGTCTGTTTGTAAGATACTGATGCAAGTATAACTATGACTGCATGTGAGACAAAATCCACACTTTGGAAAGACCGTTAAATTAATTTGTTACTACTTCTATAACTTATACTAGTCAAATTCACACAAACTCAAACTGCTTCTCAATGTTCCGATAGTTGGTTTGTTTGTTACAACATGCATTTGGAATTGCCTTCGCAGTTTCATCTTTCAATGGCACATGCATGATTTTATAGCTAACATCTTCACATAGTTAGCTAGTACTAGTTTCTTACATATTCAGGTAACATTCCACAGGGCATTTCTTCCTCCAAGACATGCCTGAAGCCTCCGCATCCAGTGCAGGCCGGCTCCTTTCTTCTTCAGAATACGAAGCCTTCGATATTGGATTCGAGCCCCTGCCCCCTCGATTTTCCAAATCTGTCAATTTTGATCTTGCCATCACGGACACAAAGCATTTAAAAAGATGCATTTTTGTGTCTGTTTCAGTAGTAGCTCTTGTTGTTTTGTTATTTCTACTTTTACATTTCTTCAGACACAATAATCAGAATGATGGAGCTTACAAGAATCTTACATTGGCCATGAGTCAAGCTCTTCTCTTCTTTGATGCACAAAAATGTGAACTTTTTTCTTATCCCTTCTTAAGATTAGCAGCTAATGTGTTATATATGTCAAATTAATTTATCTAAATTTCTTGTTTTACCTTCTGGCAGCTGGTAATCTTACTTGGAATGGTCGGATTATATTTCGTGGAGATTCAGGATTAAATGATGGGAAAGATGAGAATACTGATGCAGATCTTGTGGGTGGATTTTATGATTCTGGAAACAATATAAAGTTCACGTTTTCGACAGCATATACTGTCACTCTTCTTAGCTGGACAGTTGTTGAGTACCATCAAAAGTATGCTGAAATTGATGAGCTTGATCATATTAAGGATATAATCAAGTGGGGAACTGATTATCTGCTCAAAACTTTCATTCCTCCAAGTTCAGACTCAAATTCAACCATCTTATATTCTCAGGTGAGCTAATTTCTGATCCAATTACAACTGATTCTGAAAAGTTTAGGTCTAAGTTGAATTGTAGGAACAAAATGTATTTTGCTATAACTAGGCAAGTAGGCAGTAAGCTCTCTGATGATTTTCTGGAACAGTAATTAATTTGCAATGTCAGAAAATTCATTTGGTTTCCATTTCTTGGTTTTAAGGTAGGCGGAAATGGTACAAATCAAGAAAATGACATGAAGTGTTGGCAAAGGCCAGAGGACATGAGATATCCAAGGCCTGTTTCAGTTTGCAATGATACAGCTGCGGATTTAGCAGGCGAAATAGTAGCAGGACTATCTGCAGCTTCATTAGTTTTCGCCGATAATGAAGATTACTCGAAAAGATTAATCAAAGCAGGGAAGACTTTGTTTAATTTAGTAACACTACAGGATGATCCTTCTCACAAGAACGTTATGTACACTGAAAATGATGAGTGTGGAGGTCAGGCAAGAAGCTTTTATAGCTCGTCTGGTTACATGGACGAACTGGTTTGGGCAGGAACTTGGTTATTTTTTGCCACAGGGAACACTAGTTATCTAAAGTATGCGACTGAAAACTTTTTTGTGGCTGAGGAGCAAGAATTGAGTTCCGATAGAGGGATATTCTATTGGAATAACAAGTTGACAGCTAATGCAGTGAGTCGCTAACATAACACATAGCACAAATCAATGCTCATGGCAGACGGTATAGAACTTTGGTGATCGTGAAACTAATGGTAGGTTGTTTATGCAGATATTGATGACAAGAATTCGGTATTTCATTGATCTTGGCTTTCCGTATGAAGATGCTTTGTCGACAAATAGGACTGATTTGCTCATGTGTTCATATTTGTCTGACAAGCTGAGCATGACACAAGGTACCAAATTCTTAAGTTCAAAGAGTTAAAAAGCTTCAAAATATCTGGATGTACTTTAACTGAATGTTGTTTGAATAATCAGGTGGACTAGTTCTTCTAAAACCAGATGCAGGCGCACCGCTTCAATATGCTGCAACTGCTTCTTTTCTAAGCAAACTGTACAGTGACTATCTTCAACTTTTACGCAGAACCGGTGTCAGTTGTGATACTAACATCGTCTCTACTGATACACTGAAGGATTTCGCAAGGTCACAGGTATCTAAAATTTCAACATTCACATGTTAAGAAGTTTTGCTTTGTAAAAGATATACCGACAGCTAATATATTATGGCCTATTCCAGGTAAATTACATACTTGGGGATAATCCAGAAAGTATGAGTTATATAGTAGGTTACAGTGAATATTATCCGAACCATGTTCACCACAGGGGAGCATCGATCCCATGGGACGGAAAGTGGCACTCCTGTTCAGAAGGTGACGAGTTTGTAAAGTCAAAGGACAGAAACCCGAACGTTGTTGTGGGAGCCATGGTGGGAGGTCCTGATGTGAATGACTACTTCTTGGATGAGAGGGACAAGCCGGAGTTCACTGAGCCGAGCATATCAAGTAATGCAGGTTTAGTCGCCGCGCTTGTTGCACTTGTTGATCCTCCTGCTAAGTCTGCTAGTTCTGATCTTGGTATAGACAAAATGGGGATGTTTCAGAATATCCAGTTTTTTCCTGCAGGTCCTTGACACTTGATTTGTATTCTTGGTACACAGCTAAAAATGACAGGATACAAAGAAAAGTAGATAAAATCTTTGAATTGTTAGTACTACTATTGTCTACTAGTATTCAGTTGATAAATCATGTTCTATTCAGTTGATAAATCATATCACCTTAAATTCCAGTCTAATAGGTGTTGGGTCAAATCCGCTTATTATTCATCAAAAAATCTTCGCTTCTAGGCTTGTGAATTCTCAAAAAAAGTATTCGGCAGTGATTAGTACTGTGTAGTAGACTAGTATGAAAAAAAATAATCATCTTATTATTATTATTATTATCTAAATTAAAAATTAATTTTCAAATGACGAATCTACCCCTTCCTATCTGCTTCTCAGATAATGCGCAAAAACAAGCAATACCAGAAATTTGAAACCGTTGGCACAATCTGCTCAGCCATGGCGGGGGTGGTAAACGTCGTCGTTTCATCAGTCGGCAAAAGAAGTGCGCTTAATCTCCCGCGCAGTTTAGCAGCCTCAAGCTCGTTCACATTATCTTCATCTAAATTGTACTCAATTATCACAGGCTCGAATCGCGTGCGTTGCAGGACTAGTGCTGCAGTGCCTCTGAGAAAACTTGTGATTCGAGCAGCTCGAACAGAATCGACAGGGGTTTCTCTTGGATCCAGGGCACCCGATTTCGAGGTTTCGTCAATTGTAATTCGATCTACTCGTTTTGATTATGGATTTGCTTTTTGTTTGAACATTATTATTGATTTCATCAGCTACCGGAGCCATTGACTGGGAAATTATGGAAATTACACGATTTCGAGTCATATCCTGCATTACTGGTGATCATTTAATTTCTTTCTTAATTATTCTTCTTGTTGTTACAGTTTCATTTATGACCTAATTAGTTGTGTTACTTGCTGCACCAAGAATTGGTGCCGAAAGCCCAAAGGAACCATCAGTTACATAAACCTGAGGTGTTTTTATTTGCAAATATGTTCTGTAGATGAATATAAGGAATCAATTATTGGATCACATAAAATGTTAATTTTTGTGTCTTTCTCCTTAATATACACACTAGTTATTCTGTTTGATGGTTGGTCGGTTAGAATTATGAATTATCCATAAAGATTGGCATTACTAATTACTTGTTAGATGGTGGAAAAAAGGGGATGAATTTTGGATTAACCGTAGTTGAATTAGTGGTCATGTTGTTTGACCGGTACATCACAAGCTCTTGCAGTTTCTACAATATGTTCCTCCAATTTCGACTTGCATCTTCTTCGTTTCCAGTTGTTGAATGTGTTAAGTACTGACATTTTATGTTGCTTTATATATGGTCATGCAGGTAATGTTCATC
Organism: Plantago ovata; assembly: GCA_028274465.1. Lineage (NCBI taxonomy): Eukaryota > Viridiplantae > Streptophyta > Magnoliopsida > Lamiales > Plantaginaceae > Plantago > Plantago ovata. The sequence continues at coordinate 128,507,407 of CM051456.1, read as the reverse complement.
TGCAATCACTGCCCCTTTGTTATACACTTGAAGGAAGACATAGTAAGACTTTCAAACTTCTATATGAAGGTATGCTAATATCTCTTTAAGTCTGCATTCATTTTGTGTTTTTTTTTTTTTTTAATCACCTTGAATGGCATGTACTATTTGCAAAAGAAAATAACTTGAACTAAACCTTGGTGCAGAAAGGACTTGCTGTTGTAGCGATTTCTTCCAACTCTGCAGTTACACATCCGCAGGTTCAAATAACCTTGTAACTTCATTGACTAGTGTGGAAATCATCAAATGATTTGTTAACAATAGCCTTATTCCCACAGGATGGACCAGATTTCATGGCAGAAGAGGCTAAATTGCTCAACTACCCATTCCCATATCTGTATGATGAGGTTACCGTCCATTAATTAATTACGTACTTTTCCAGTTTGAGATCAATCCTCTGTGCTGTTGATATTTGGTTTTGCTTCTCATAAGGCATTGGTGTTGACATATGTGCTAGGGAATTAATGCACCCCACACTGCACTAGGCTTGTTATAGTAAATTGACTTCCTTATTGCACCACCTAGGAGATTTTTTGGTACAAATATGTGTTACTGCTTTATACTCAGTTCCAGTTCCATTTCTCTACAGTCACAAGATGTTGCAAGAAACTTTGGAGCTGTTTGCACACCAGAGTTCTTCTTGTTTAAAAAGGTAAATTGTGCAGTCGATTCTTATTGTTATTGTTGTTTCCCATTCGTGAGGAAAGATAGAAATGTCACATTGGTAACAGGACATTTGGGTTGAAGTGAATTGATTTGAGTCATAAGCTTACATGAATTACGACCTTGGTGACAGGATGGACGTAGGCCTTTTGAGTTAGTTTACCATGGGCAATTTGATGATTCACGGCCTAACAATGGTGTGCGCGTCACAGGGAGGTTGCTTCTGCCCTTGTGCATCTACTAAAATAATACCATGTAAATCTTGTCTTCTCCAATTATCATGCCATGTCTGACATATATGATGCACTGTTTAGGGACCTGAGCTTGGCTATAGATTCTGTTCTAAGCGGGCAACCAGTATCATCTATTCAGAAGCCTAGGTATTCTAGCATTTCTGTCCATCTTCCTTGATCACTATATATTTTTGAGTTGAGTACGTTATACTATCATAGTAAATGATTGAGATCGTCTTTTTGTCTTGTAACAGTATTGGGTGCAGTATAAAATGGAATCCTGAAGCGAAGGCATGATTAGAAATCTCAACCAAAGGCCTCCTAAAGGACAATCTCACTGCTATACGTGTAAAACGGTATGAAAGCAGAAGCCATAAAGTTTGAAAAATCTATTCACCTTCTGGTAGATTTTTACCTGTTATGCTCATTGTTTCTCACTCACCGTCTATTTTCACATAATCATTTTGTTCATTTTAACTGGAATTCAATCAGCTAGTTGGATGAATTTATCTCATAAAACATTCTAATTATGGAACTACAGTAAAAGTGAGAAAGGGATTATGTGATATTTAGTACTGCAGCAGAGTGAGACATTTCTGACCAAGGAATTGCTCAAAGGCTCCTCGATCGTGATCTCTCTGTTAGCGCTGTTACGCTCACTACATATACTCAGCTAACTATCAGTCTTCCTTAAAAGGATAAATAACAGAAGCAGCCGTTGAAGGAACAGGTACCAAAATATTTAGTTATATTCTCATTTCCAGTGTGTATATATAGGCATCATATTACATTATCACAAGTCTCTTTCAGAACAACTTGTGGCATATCTTGACTTCCAAGATTTAATCCAAATCCCAATATTTATAATTAAAAAAATAATAATTAGAAAAATCCAGCTAAATAATAATTACCAAGGCCATCAAAAAATTTCATAGGCAGAGAGATCAAGTGAGCTCCAAGTATCATTTGTCAAGTTCTCTGCAGGAAGTCTTAACTGATCTTCAGGTGCAAACAGATCAAACTCTTGCAGTTGCAATTGAGATCTAAAACTTTGCAAATCTGTGACATCTGACCACATTTCTCCAGCTGGACCATCACCAAGTACACCCTGCTGCATCTCGAATGCATGATCGCCATTCTGGTACACAAAATCTTGACCACAACTAACATCTTCATTCATACACATTTGTGGAAGCACTTGATCCTCAACACCACTGATCCAATCCACCTGATTCTGGTACTCAAACATCAAACCAGCATCTCCCATTTGGCTATCAATATCCGAAGAACTCGCCGGAACGTTTTCATACGACTCAGAACTAGCCCCGGGGCTAGACGAGTCATTAGAGTCTGCACTTGGATTCACATACTTTGCGAAAACCGCAGCCAGATCAATATCCGCGTTTCTGGTTTCCGATGCACTGTTAGACCCTGAATCCGGGCTCATGGCAGCAGGGGCAGGACATTTAGCGCCTAACGCCCTGGCACGTGATCTGCGGCTTTTACGGCATCCGCCACCGACCGGGACGTTGCGCAGGGAACCCCCCTTGGTCCAGTACCTCCTGCAAGCTTTGCAAAAGTATCTAGGCTGAGAGAAGCTGTAGTTGTTGTAGTAGCAAAATTTGGTGTTTGATGAAGCACATCTGGGGCAATTTGGTGCAACAACTTCAGAAGCTCCCTTGTTGAACTTCCAATTGTTTGGTCTTTCTATAACAATTGGCATAATAGGTGGGCAATCAAGAATTGAGTACTGATCACTATTGTACATGTTGAGGCAACCAATTCTTTTCTTTGTCTGTTCTTTGAGGGTAAGGAATAAAGAGGGGTTGGATATTGAGATGTTTGTTGATTGATTGGTTCTGAGATATATATAGGAAGGCAGTAGCAGTGTATGTATAGAAAAGTGCAGGTCTAATAGTGTGGCTTATATAGAAGAGAGAGAGAGAGGGGTTTGGTAAGTGTATATAGTAGAGAGGGCTTACAAGCTAGTACCAATTTAATGGTTGTTTGACTCGGGAAGATCAAAATATTATACGTAGAATGACACTAGCTTGTAAGTAACATTAGGTTAGACTCCTTAGAGAAACAAATAAATTGATCAGTATATAATTTTTTGCACTTTTACTGGCGTGATATAGAATCTCATAGCGTGTTCAAATAACTAAATTTGCATCGTGTACGTGAAATGGATTGTAACATCAGGTTTAGTGCATGTTTCGAAATTAATCATGTATGCAGTAAAATCAGTAAGTTAGAAAGAAACAGTGTAATTAAGTTGGAATGTATTTATTTTTAGTTTATTTTATGGTTACTCAAAAAGGAAAAAAGAAAAAAAAGAGTTTATTTTGTGGAGATGGAAATTGAATTAAGGGGAAATAAATAAAAAAAGAAAAAAAAAAGGAGATGGAGTGAGAATGGAACTACTACTAGTAGGGTAGTAGATTGAGGAGGAGCAGACCCCGTGGGCGGTTAGCGAGCCGTTAGGAGCAAGGAACTGTGATACTAGCAAGTCGTGCTCCTGCATGTGATTATGTAATGCTGCTGAAAACTGTAAACAACAAACTCCCATATGATATCATATGATATGATGATTGATCATGATTCATGACAATATGGGTTGAGTTCATGGGAATGTAATTATTATTGCCAAACCGTTTACGTTTGGGTTATGTGTCATTTCCTTATTCGGCCCTTGTTACCGCCATTCATGCTTACCCCTCTCTACTTGCCTTACCTCTGATTCCCAACACAGTTAATACCTTTTTTTTACCGACAAATATTACGACTAATATAAACTTAAAACTTAATACTTAATACTATTATGTTATATGTACTCTCTCTTTTTCTTTAAATTATTCACATTTAATTTGATTTTGAAAATCTTTTTCAGTAGATATATACTCCTATAGTCCTATATCCTATATCATGTGGTGTTTCATTTAGTAGTAGTAAAATATATAATAAACATATTTCCTCCATTTCATTATAAAGTTTCTAAAGGGACTATCGACCTTTGACAACGTATAACTCCTAAATTAGATTAGATAAAAATATAATAAAATTATATTATGAAATTAAATGGAGTATATTTTCATCATCAACTTTTAATTTATATTGATACAGTTTAATTTAAAAGTTATACGTGGTCAAAGGTTGCGATGATTAGTTCCCTTAGATCATTCCTTATGGTTTGGGGCTTAAATGAGGCTACAAACATAGAAGCCCCAAAAGAAGCCTCTTCCAAATTGAAGACTTCAATGGTTTGGGGCTTATTTGTGGGCCTCATGTACTATATTGCTACTCTATTAACCAACCATATAAATAATAAATCATAAAATATTAATATTTGATGCTTCTTTGAGGGCTACTATTTAGTAGCCCTTTTCAAAGGGCTACTATTTAGTAGCTTCAAAGAAGCCTCCATTTGAGGTGTTTTTAGGTTTCTTTGGAGTTTAAAGTATAAATTAAGCCCTAAAGAAGTCTCCATAAGGAGTGCTCTTAGAAACTTTGTAAAGAAATGGAGTAATTATATGATATAAACGTAGTTACTATCGAAACATTCACTTTTTCCTCTTCTTTCTTCCTTTCTACTACCAAGTTTTAGTGGTACATTAAATATCTCTTTTTTTTTTTAAGTATTACATATATCTCTCATTTCGACCATTTTTCAGCACTTGGATGGCTTAGCATGATGTGTATACTAGCTGTCTTCATGTGCCGCACACTCCATAGTCCATACCACTACAACTTACTCTTTTTTTTCTCTCAACTTTCTTTTGGGAAATCAAACCTATGTGACAATTCAAAGTTAGGCATGTTTATTTCGGAGAAATCTTAAAATGATTCATCTTATAACAAGTTTCTTAATATATTATGATTGTGAACATATTCAGGGGTGAATACAGGATCAAGGCGGGTCACTTCTCCCAGCTGAGATTGTTATGTTTATTAAATTAGTACTAGTACTATTTACCAGTATTATTTCTAGCCTAGTGGTGATTGACCAACCTGGTTTTCAAATTGACCAACTAATTCTTTTACAATCTTTTGCGCTATTTACACTTTTATATACGATTTCTATGCTTATTTTTCTCTTTTTAAGCTAAAGAAATCCTTATTTTTACATTTTTTGTTTCACAATTATGTTAAAAGATAGAGAAAATTACTCCTTTGCTCAGCTTATTATTTTTAAAAATACAATTCTTATATGCAGCATATTAGGCATTTATATATTTATAATACTCCCTCCAATTTATATTATTAAATGACGTTCTTGATATATTTTTTCATTCCACAATAATTGTCGTTTAGGCCTCTGGCCTATGCCTCTAGTCTCTCTTTTTTTGTTCCCCATCTACTATTTTATTTTATTCTAAAACATCTTTCTTCTTCCCCTCTCTCATTTAACCTTTTCAGATACACGTAGTAACACTTTAATTATTTTAATAACCCTGAAGTAATATTTTAATAACTTTGTAGTAATATTTTAATAATTTCAAGGTTCAAGAGTTAAGATTGTAATAGGCTTCCTTACTTTGTGTGGTTTAGTCTAAAACGACAACTAAATAAAGCCACTCCTAAATAAAATCGAAGTGAGTAATATTTTTCATGATTAAATTTTGACCCCCTCATACCCCCTCATATTGAGTTCTGAACTCACATGTGAACATATTACTTTGTAATACGGTGGATTTAGAATTATGATTTTTTTTTGTATATTTAAAATAGATTTCAAAGAATAGAAAATGTCAAATGTTCATTCATTTTAACAATGTTGAAAACCCCATAACGAGTAGTGTACACATGGTAAATTCCATGACGTATGCAAATCACATAAATCAAATTAAACCGTAACAAATTGCAACGGGCATGTTAAAATCAAATAGATGAATTAGAAAAATTAGCAACAATATCCCGATCCGATCAATCAAATGGGTTGATTTGGCCAAGAGCTGGAATGAAACAGTTTTACGTATGACGTCGGTGGGCCTGGGTAGTGGTAGAGCGTAGACCAAATACATCGTATTTCACTCGTCTAGGGATCAACAAAGGATTAGTGCTGCTGCAATCAAGATTTTATTAACCCCACACTTATAGTATTTTAAAGTATAATATTTAATGAATTCAGCCTTGATTAATGGTGTAAAGCCACGTGCACACCGGGTACGTGGCATGGTTTAGCTTAACTTTGATTTCTTAAAGCTTAATTTGTTAAGAATGCATATCGTTCGATAGGGGTTTCGTCGTCGATCTCATGAAGTCAAAGAATATGATACTAGTATGAGTCTATAGACTATAGCCTAGATTTTAGTCTGAGTAGCTTGTTAATTGTACAACACGTACTTAATCAATCAATTAGAATGAAGTAATTAACTTTGCTTAATTAATTGCGGCTTTTAACTTTGCTTAATTAATTGCGGCTTCCATGTTAAAGTCAACCTCTTCATGCACTCGAGGCTTAAACAAATCAGTATGCTAAATTCAAACCTTGATTAGCACTAGGATAAAATTGATCAAACCCCCCAACCTATACTACAAGTGAGACATTACCCCCTAACCTATTAAATCTGAGACTTAACCCCCTTATCTATATATATTGTTGCAACATACCCCCTATATAATATTTTACTATCAATTTAATATTTTCATTCAATTTAATATTTTCCCTTTAATTAAATATTTCCGCTTGATTCCAAATTAATCATAATACCCACCGAAAAACTAATTTTAAAAATTATAATATGAAACTACACGATTTTCACTTTTATAATATAATATAATATAAGTTCAAATATTATGTTTCCGATATAATTAATGAAAATATTATTTTTTTCACTTTTATAATATAAATTGTATTGAAAAAATAAGATTTGAACTTATATTATATAAGTAAAATCTTATATTTTTATAATATAATTTTTAAAATTATTTTTCGATATGAATTAGGATTAATTGGAGTCAAACTGACATATTAAATTGTAGGAAAAATATTAAATTGAATGAAAAATATTAAATTAAAGGGAAAATATTATATAGGGGGTATGTCATAACACTTTAAATAGATGAGGGGGTTAAGTCTCAAACTTAATAGGTTAGGGGGTAATGGCTCAATTGTAGTAAAGTTTAGGGGGTTTGATCAATTTTATCCTTAGCACTACTAGTAGTAGTATGTATGTGTTTCTGTGTATTCACATCTCTGGATCGAAAATGCAAACTATACCAACGATTAGTTATACACGGTGGTGGTGCAGTGAAATGGAGCTTGGGCTGGTGAAGGAGAGGTGCAAGGTTTGATTTTCGACGAAGACATAAGGCGGTTTGGATGTGGAGGTATAAGGTGATATAGGATATTTGTATTAAATGCAGTGTAGAAATAATTGCAATATTTGCCGTTTAAAAAAATACAAACTATACCCCGATGAGAGCGATTTTTTATTTTTAAGGCTAAATCACTACTCCTTAACCACCTCTTATAACTCAAAATATCCTAAACCACCTTATGCCTCTGTTTGGATTCGAACCCACAATCTATCATTGGTACTCTAACACCCGTACCACTCGGCCACCCTTATTAATTAAAGTAATATAATAATCGAACTTATTTACCCATTGATTGACGTACCAATTAATTTTAATCCGTTGATGATCTTACTTATTCAATTTCAATCTGGTGCGTACATGTGTCATTGTTTAATTAAAACATGTAGGGTTTGAATCTTGTTGGCGTGATTTTTCTCCATTATTTGTATTATTATTTTTATTGAAAGTGTTTGGTTCGAATCTTGTTGGTTTGATTTTTCTCTATTATTTGTATCATTATTTTAGTTGAAGATGTTGGGTTCGAATCTTATTGATGTAATTTTATGCTTTTTATTTCGCTATCTTCTTATATCTTTATTTTTTAACACAAAGTTTTATGGTCGTATTATACTTAATTTAAAATAATCATGATATGTTCTTATAAAAAAAGATATACTTCCTCCGTCCAATAATAAATGTAACACTTGATTTTGTTTATTTTTTCGAGGGTCATTTTATTTTGACCTTAAATTATTCTTAAATGACAAGAGATAATGACGCACATGACAATATATTCAATTGATGAAGAATATCAATTAACATGTGAAAGCTGCATTGCAGATTTCGAAGTTGAATGTTCCAGAGCCTACACTTAACTCATCGAAAGAATACTTTTGTACGTCTAATATCGTTCAAATCAAAACTATTCATTGCATAACTACGAAAATTATATACATTTATAGGACACCATTTATGTTAATTATTTTTTGGTTACGTTTGAAGTCATTATGTGAAAATTATATATTTACTCCATTCATTTCAATACATTATTTAATAAAACAACAATACAGTATTCTACAAGATTATGCTTCACACGCGTAGCTTATGACGCAGTTTCTAGTAACTCCTATATATATCGATGAGAGGTTATTATGAAGTGTAAGGAAATGACACTGACTAACGTCTCCGATCAAGTACATCCACCAATCAACACCGCCAAGCTTCAAAACACAATCAACAATGGTTGCGAAGAGCACGAAACAGAACAGAGAACAAATAACAAGAAGTTAATTTGACTGGTTCGGTCATATGAACCTACGTCCACGGAAAATAACCGTAGCAGATTGTATTGACGAGATACGAATAACTTACATAGTAAACTCTCAAAGAAACTGCTAATCTTTCTTCTCTCCAAGAACCTTAATCTCTCTATTTGACAGTTGCACACTAGAACTAGACGAATTGATCTAGGGTAAAATCGTGTTACATAGTACTCTACAATAGATCTCATTATCTCAACTCTCAATTTATATTCAAGCCTTCATAAACCACCAAATTTGATTCATCTTCAAGTCAGTTTCAATGTGAATAAACTCAATTCTTGCATGTTTAAACTATTTGTTACGATGATAGATCTAGACTGTTATAGCAATGAACCTCAACCCTGTATACAAGTCTCATATAAGATGTTTTTGACAAATGACAACTAAGAAGTCGATTTCTATAGCAATTGTTGTAAGTGTGAAGTTTTCCTAAAGCAAGAGTTTGAGACAAGAACAAATAGAATAGAAGTAAAGAACAAACAGAAGTAGATATATATTGATATACAAACAACAAAGAGCTTACATTCCTTATCAACCACTAAGTCGATCCTTTGCATACTTTAGGAACGAAACAAATCACGTACAGATTGCAACAATCTTTGATCTTCCAGCGACACCTCCAGCAACACCAAGGAGTAACAAACAACAAGGATATACAAGGCGAGTAGAGTCGATAGTTTGACTATCTCTCCTTAAGATAAGATTGTCCCGCTCGTGGTGCTTACGGAATTATGACAATAGTCTCCTAGGATAAAACTACTCTTAATTAAGACGGCTAAGTAGCACTACAATAGCCGAATCTATCGAACTTACTTTGAGTATTAATAGTACATAAGAGAAAAGAGGGAGAAGAAGATGAGTTTGCAAGTGTGTTGGAAGAAATGATTTCGTCTCCTATTTATACAACAAATGCACCCTTTCCCAAGTGTTACAACCCTCCCAAATTGTGTCTAAATCATCATCGAGATGATTTTAAGACGAATGGATGTGTCCCATCACAATTCAAGGGATGTATGTCTTCATGAAAACACTTGAAAATCCACCACTCCTGACAGGTGCGTACTTGTTCGTAACGCGGCAGCGTTGTCTCAGTTTCGCTACTGCGAAACCATTTCCATAGAGTTGGGAACCTTAACACTGTAGCACTCACTTTCACTTTCATAATGCAGTAGTGAAGTTTGCTGTCAAGCTATGCCGTACATTTGATATCATTATTGCATCATTCTATACATCAATGCTGCAGTGAAACTTGACATTAGCTTTCGAGTAACTTTATACGATATCAATGCTACATCGAGTATGGAACTTCGCTGCTTCAAGAGTTCCCTTTCCCAAAACTTGAATTTTCAAGTGGTTTTCGATATACGCTTGCTCTTTAACTCGAAGTTTAGTACAATGGAACATTGACCCATGTGTGTATAAATGACTTAATTCGTTCAAGTATTGATCAACACACTTATTGCATTAATCACCCTTTCACCTCAAGGAGATTTTAGTGACTTAACGCATTTTAGTGACACACGATTACGAAACCGTTGGGTACCCTTCAATCAATACAACGAAGGAATTAAAAGCTCATTCGTTTCACTAAAGTTCCCAATAACAATAAGAGTAAAAAAAAATCAATCTCAAAGAAAATATACAAGAATGAAATAGCGTCCAAGTTGTACATTCCTCAATTATATTAGCACATACATTGTCCACAATTACAAACAGATTCATCCAATTAACTTCCCCAGCACCGTATTATTTACCTAATATAATACTTTCTCCATTTCTTTAGTTACTTCCTAAGGGGATTGTTCATCGCCACCTTTGACCACGTATAACTTTTAAATTAAACTGTATCAATATAAATTAAAAGTTAATTATGAAAATATACTTTATTTAATTTCATAATATAATTTTATTATATTTTTCTAATGTAATTTAGGAGTTATACGTGGTCAAAGGTCGCGGTGATCAGTTTCCTTAGGAAGTAACTAAAGAAATGGAGGAAGTAATATAATAAGAGTTTATAGTCAGAATTTAAATCTTAGTAACCCATCTAATATGTTAACTTTTAAGAATATCTAAGAGTTAAAAGGTCTAAAATTTCAATTTAAACCGAAACCAAAAATGAAGGAATATCAACCAAGTGGCAAGCAACAAACCGTAAATAATCGACTCTTCCGGACTCACATAGCTATATAGGGAAGCAGGCTTAATGAAAAGATGGAGTTCAAAATTTCTTTCTAAGTTGTAAACATCGATGATCGATCTATCAAATCATGTTATGAGAAATTACTCTTGTAAACGAACATTCTAAAAGCATATGTAAAAGCATATGCACAGGCACAGCTACTATTATTCGTTTTGAATATATAAAAATCACGTGTGCAATATTGTTTCCAGTCATTTTCAAACATGCATGATATGAATATGATATATACACGCTCGGAGTATATAATTAAAAGAAATGTGGCAATCAATTAATTAATTAAATTCTAGAAGATACAATGAGATGATGCTCGATCGAATATGTATGTTTCACGGCTGAAATAATATTTCAGTTAGAGAAGTAGGAGGTATGCTTATAATGTCAAAGCAAACTAGGCCATCTTCGATTCCTCATTTCTCGACCGATCCTATTTCAGTATATAACTTAGCTGTCTGATTGCAGCAACCCATGTTCCAATGTATGTATGCGTTCAAATTAAAATTCAAATTCACCACCACAAGTCCACAATTATGAACGTAAACTAGCTAGCCACAAGAAAAATGTGGCATGTGCTAATTGTTTACAAATAGCTAGCTTGCGTAAATTAATCTTTACACATTTTTCATATAACATATCCATCATCATGCATCACTTTTCTCTGGTTGATGAATTAAATGTCATCCGAGAATTGATTGCGTAATGTATTACATTTTTCACCATAATATGATATATATGTCCATATCGATACCTATTTTAGACCATAAAATTAAAATATGTAAGGTCGAATACAAGTCCACACACATTACATTATTAGTAATGGTATATATGGTTCCTAAATAGACACATAAGGTTTGATCGATGGCCACAGGGGTGAACCAATGGGGGCCGGGGGCCGGCCAGGGCGTCTGCCCCCCTATCCCCCAATAAAAAAAAAAAATGAAAACAAAAATTTTATAGGTACTAGTATTTGTGATTTTTTAAGTTTGTTATGGGTAATATTTACGATTTTGTAGCTTTTTGACTTCCGAACTTTTAAAAAGTCATGTATAAATAATTTGGCGGGCCCCTAACCTCAAAATTTTGAGTCTGCCCCTAGTTGGATGGCATATATAGAACTAATAGAAGAATCAAGAGTACCATCACAATTTCACAAATGTGTTTTGGTCATGCAAATTCATATTTTAAACACATAATTTCCCTTCTCAATTTCATGCCAACAAACTGACAAGATTATGTACAATATATAATCAAAATTAAGTCCAAGTTATCTAACATAAAGCAAAAAGTAATACTATGATTGTTTGGATACCTGACAATAGAATGTTTGATTGAGATACCTATGGAATGTGTGCAATTCCAAATTGAGAGGATTAGAACTACAAGTTCAAGAAATGGTGATTTTAATTAAGACCATTGTAATGATTTGAAATCAAACTTTATTCTTGTATTGAAACAAAAGTTTTGTGGTTTACTAAATGTGAAACCAACTTCGAAAGAAGTATAGACAAGAAATAATGAGGAGTTCAATATGAGTTAAACACATGATTGAACTTAGTGACTCATGAAACATAGTATTTTGAGTCATGGAGATATATAGATTTATACACAAGTTACATGTTGGGGACATGAGCATGATGGATCAAAGAAAGACTTCCTTATAATTATCATAACAAGAAGGTTATCTCAAGTGTGGAGAAACCAAAGAAAGTTATTGGTACATAAGTGCAAGTGACACATGGATTGATTTACACACTCATGTAACCAACTAAATGTACAACATGTAATATGGTAAATCTAGACCTTGAGTCGTAGATATGATCCATGATGCAGTTGATCTTTAGTCTGGGACGGTGTCGTGATAATAAAGACCTTACTAAAGATCTGAGATACGGCTTGTCTAGGCGAATGGACTTAAAATCCATATTAAAGGAAGTTCACAGTGGATACCCAACCATACTGACTGGAGATCCCAAGAATTTTATTCAATATGGAAAACTAAGTTTTGAATGACTGTATACATCTCCTCGTGAAGTAAGAGTACTTCGAGTTGATCAAAGCACTTAGGAGTTATACTGTAACGTCCCAGATTTCAGAGGCTTAAAAGGGTTGAGAACGCTACTCATACCAACAAGGTGCACCTTTCTTTTCGGGAATTAACCTAGAAGAACTTCAAAGTTAAGCGTGCTCGCTCTGGAGCACTTCTAGGATGGGTGACCCACTGGGAAGTTCCCAGTGCACGCACGAGTGAGGACAAAGTGCGCGGATTAGAACCCGTGTTGGTCTGTGGGTCCAGGATATCACCCCGGAGAGCGCCCATGAGTAACCTCACCGGCCCGTTGGGCCGGGTCTTGTCCATTAGTGGGTCGGGTCGTTACAAGTGATTTTAGAGCGGGATTATCCGGAACTGCAGGAACTAAGTGCGCGCCATCCGGGGCAAAGTGCTACACCCTAAGAAGCACAGGTTCGGGGACGGATACGGAGACGATACTGATATATGGAAACGTTATAATCCAAAAAAGTAGGATACGGGGACGTACAAGATACGTTTATTATTTATATATGTTTTAATACATTTAATATGTAAAATAAATGTTACACAATTCTACCGAATATAAACAATCAAAAAGAGAAATAATGAAATAATAAATTATTTAAGTTTATAAATAAATCCAAATAAGAATAAATAAACAAAAATATATTATTGGCCCATTGCAAGTAGTAATTAATTTATGAAGTACTAGTACTATTTAAATTTTTTAATTTTATATACATACAAAAAGGTGATGACCCAACTGTGATCAAATTAATCTGCCGAATTTAGAAAGAGACCAATACATCATATCTTGACCAAGCCAAGTTTCATACCATCATCTCAAGTTCTGATTCTCAATAAGCAAATAGCAGCACCTGATCGCAAAATTAAGGGGCAGTACAGACACTACAGAGCGGCGCCATAGATCTCAGCTTGTCTTCTACCGTAAGCACTCTACTCTTACAGATTTAGTTTTCCAATTTCAGGGTTTTCGTTGCAATTTCAAATCTGGGCCGGACTGGGTGGATTGAATTTAAGAACTGAAAAGAGAAAAAAGAAAAACAAAACTGTAGGATACGTATCATACGCGTATCCGACCGGATATGTATTTTGGCCGGCCCTTCACCAGTTTCGGCGTCCCCATGCTTCTTAGGATACACCGTATCGACGGTGGGAACCACCTCTTGAGCCTGGAGGGGCCACCTCTAGAATCCTGCATGGATGGTTGGTCTCGGGACAACGCGCAACGAGGATGTTGCGCAATTTAAGAGGGGACGATTGTAACGCCCCAGATTTCAGACGCTTAAAAGGGTTGAAAACGGTACTCATACCAATAAGGTGCACCTTTTTTTTCGGGAATTCACCTAGAAGAACTTCAGAGTTAAGCGTGCTCGCTCTGGAGCAATTCTAGGATGGGTGACCCAATCGGAAGTTCCCGGTGCACGCACGAGTGAGAACAAAGTGCACGGATTAGAATCCGTGTTGGTCTGTGGGGCCAGCATATCACCCCGGAGAGCGCCCATGAGTAACCTCGTCGGCCCGTTGAGCCGGGTCTCGGACCATTAGTGGGTCGGGTCGTTACATATACTCCACACGCCATTCCCGATAAAGACATTAAGTGCTAACCGTATAACATGGGGGAGGTTGAGTGTTTAAACTCTTAATGATCTCTGAAGAAATTCCTAGGACTTTCTTTAGCTTCCGAGCAGAACACTGTGAGACAGAATGTTCTTAGAACGAGATCACCTATTTAAGTGTGTGAAGTTTGGCCGCTTCCAAATGAAACACTTAAGAATCCAAGTGTGTCCATTTTCTTTAACATATAGACTAAAACGGAACGAATCAATAAGGAGGCGTTATGGTGTTGATATCATTGTATTGGCTTACACAAAAATGTCGACCGGTTTAACACTGTAAGAAAATATGGTTACACAACCCCTAGGGTTACGCAGCGGAATTTCAAAATTTTCTTAACAAGCATGCTAATTGATTATCTATGCTACGTATATTGAAACACATCAAAGTTACTAGTATATTTACAGTCATGTTCGACATCAAATTCCCGACGATCCAGGAATTATCTCGACGACCCCTCCTGCCAGAATCTAATTCGACGTGTTAGAAAGCTCCCCTCCCAATTTTGGCTTGATCCAACGCGTAGTGAAGCAGGAATTGAGTTTACAAAATCATTTGCGCTGTGCTGAAATCTGCCCGCAGAATTTTTTTATCTGCAAGACAAAAGTTAGTATAAAGAATATACGAATTGACAATCCTCAACCTTGGTATCCAAGGATGGACTGGGGATCGTAGAGAATGCTAGGATATTCTCGGAATCGAATTCCTCCCGGTACTAAGGTGGCGGCGGCGGTTACTAGAGGGAGAGCTAATTTTAATGTCTAACCGAGAATAGAATGATTAGTAAATCAGGATGCCTTCTCTAGCTCACTAATGACTTCTATTTATACTATCAATTAGAAGGCTCTAGATAGTATT
Organism: Plantago ovata; assembly: GCA_028274465.1. Classification (NCBI taxonomy): domain Eukaryota; kingdom Viridiplantae; phylum Streptophyta; class Magnoliopsida; order Lamiales; family Plantaginaceae; genus Plantago; species Plantago ovata. The sequence continues at coordinate 128,492,125 of CM051456.1, read as the reverse complement.
AAAATCGTGAAAGGAATACGAACTTCAATTCATATTAATTCATATTGCACTAGTAAATTCAATTCTAGATTATTCCTAGTGTGAACTTAGGAAAAACTTGTCCCTCAAGTTTAATTATGGGAAGGAGCCCGTCAACCCACACGGCCGACGCATTGAGGGATCAGTGAGCCCAAAACCCACATGCAAGTTGAGACATTTAAATCTTGTCCAAATGCATATATTAATCCAATTTATATATCCATTCAATTAAATCACAATTGTATTTCTAAAATACAATTAATACGATTAATATTCTTGAAATATTAATTTTGCCACAATCAATTATAATTAATCCAATTAATTATAATTCTACCAAAATACCTTTGACAAGTTGGTCCACCAGAAAGTGTGACCCATAGGGCGTCAATGTATTAAGCTAGACAAAATAACTAGGCATCATGGAATTCCCAGACAATCCCACTTGCAATATTAATACATGAGGACGTTTGAGAGGAACTTCAAAACCACCTTTCGTTGTGAAGATTGTTGCACTCAAACGGCGATGTCACAGTCCTTTCATCTGACCTACTCGAGTACATCTGGGACGCGATGACGTGTCTATCCCAATAACATACTCATGACGTCTTCAGTGAGTTGTTTGGTTACCCAGATATATTTACGACCATCCTAAATATATCTGTGCGCTGGCCAGCGGCTTTACCAATCCAACTATGAATGACTTGAGCAATGCTCTCATATTCTACACATGAGAGATGAATCCCCTTCCAGGGACCAACTATCACCAACCCTATACATATTGTCAAGCACCAAGTTGGACCCTATCTACCGCGCATTCGGGTGTAAGCCTTGGTTTCAGCCTGAGTACATGACTCAGTATATGTGATAGCAAAGTCCAAGAGTCGAAGGACCAATGGCATCACTTCCACAACTCCGATTCCCACAGACACTTAGGTGTAGATAATACACCGATGGGAGCTCTGGTGGGTACTTCCATTGTTTGGATTTCCTCCACGAACAACCATGCGGCGTTATGGGAACATCGTGCACCTAGTCCGTTCTGTGGCTGTGGGATCGACCACACTCACTCCAATGAGCATAACGCCCAACACATGCTAGTCTCGATCGCGTCATTCAGACCCCCATCCGAGATGACCTTCGACCAGGGAGAGTTTGGGATATATGATATCACACATAGGTCCCACTACTTTGTGATACTCATATGTCCCGCTCATTTCTTTACGTATTCCTTTTTGGGCCGTCCCAATCAATTCTTTACGTTTCTATTTTTGGAAGGTACCCCACATACCATTTATATTACTTTAATCATTGTTCCCACATTCACACTTTACTTTAATCTTTTTTCCCACCACTACCATTTAAATATTGACCCACATTCCATTCTATATTAATAAATCACTATCAAATAAAACCTCTCATTAAAAACCGTGCAAAAATCAAACGTAGGCTTCTCACCGGGACGGAGGGAGTAATTCATATATATATATATATATATATATATATATATATATATATATATATATATATATATATATATATATATATATATATATATATATATATATATATATATATATATATATATATATATATATTGTCCCTAATTGTGGTTGTCTCTAGGACATACATACTTTCAAAGACATCACGTTCACCGTGTGGCAAGTAAGTCTAATGGTATTCTACTAGGGATGATTCAAAGCCCAAAGCTATCTACCCCAATGCAATAATGTTTCCGCTGGGAAGTCAAGCTGGAGCACCACGTAGTGTTGTGAGCACCAATTCTCTTTCATGTGGGGATTGTTGAAATTTTAGCCAAACCATGGTTGGTCTATCCATGACGATACACTATTAACTAAGAGAGGTCTCATGGAAATGTAGTTTTCTTGAATTTGAATAGTCTACTAAAATAGTAGAAGACAGTTGAACATTTGTTACTAAAATTCCGTAGTTAAAGAGTAATTAATACTCGAAGTGTGTTGGTTAGTGTGCTAGTAATGAAAGACTAAAAATTGAAAATAGCTAAATTAAAAAGGTCTTGTTGCAACAAGAATAGATAGATTTTGGAGCGAGAAGTCACATTCTCAAGAGTTGCACCTATTCTATTACAACCTTTCAAAGTTATAAAATAAACCCATATGTTGGATTTTCAGAATGTACACTTCTGGACGAAAATCCTAAGATAAATCCAAATGTCTCCTTCTTGTTCTCTTACATTCTAATTGCTTGTCTTTCAATATTGTAGTAGTCCATCCGAGAATCGTATTTCAAGTGCTTGTATACGATCTCACTGCAGTTTTATCTTGGGAGACTGTTCGCTGTATTACTGTAGCACAGAGAGCAGGGCGAATAAAGTTTTAATGAAAATGTACTGATGCTCGACTCTGCAGATTTGTTGCTTTATGTGATATAAGTTGTAAAGTATAGCTATATATGCATTTCGATACATCTGTGTTTTCTTCTAATTTTCCAACACATGTCTCTTTGGAGAGAGTCTCTTTAACTAACTAGTCATATTCGTGGGCTTGTTTAATTTATTGGGCTTTATAATTGGGCTTCCCGTCGATGGTTATATAAGCTGTCCAATTAGTCTTTCATTTCACACCTCTAATAAACTATCCCAAAATAATATGGATATAATTATTTTGTATACTCATCATAATAACTAATTTTGGAATTTTTTTTCTTTTAACGGCTAAATCCAACTACTCCTACTCCTACACGACCCCTTTACCACCTTATAATTTCAAATACTCAACCACCTTATGACTCCATCTAGGTTAGAACCTTGATCTATCATAGCTACTCCAATACCTTTAACACTTGGCCACCCCTTGTAACTCCATTTTCAAACAATTGTTACCATCATCAATTCAATGCATTACTTATGCCGAAATCGAACAATATCATATACAAGTGTATTTCGGGTAACATTTTTAAAATATGCTTCTGAAATAAACATGAATAAGAATGAAGGATAAAATTTTGGAATGTTTCAAACAATTATATTTCATTTTAATTTGATCTTAGTGAGCTTGAAAAACAAGAGAATTTTGAATACGTTTTGGTTGATCGAAATTTTAGACCCCAGTTTATAAATAATGTATGCAGCTGTACAGGAATCCAATTAAACGTGAGCTATAGTACTACTCTATATGTTATCATAATCATTAAAATATCAGCTTCATATAGCAAATGGGTTCGCTAGCAGGATATGTATCCATGAACACGGATGGATCCTCCAAAGTCCAAAGGTAATCCCGGGGAGGCTGGGATTGGTATCATCTTCCGAAATTCAATTTGTTAGAGCTGCTACTGCATATATTTGGTTATTGTACCAATAACATAGCAGAGCTTCAGGCAATAAAGCAAGGACTTCTGCCTGCCGCTCAACTGAATATACAATGTCTTTCAATCCAGACTGAGTCAATGTTTGCATGCTCATCTTTCCACAGGAAGAGCGCAGAAGGGATGTGTCAGCACCAGCTTCTTAAAGATATCTTACATCTGGCCTCAAGTTTTCAAGATTGTGAATGTGTTTTTGTTTATCGGCAAGCCAATCAAGCTGCGGATGCATCGGTTAAATTTGGAAGTGAAGAGTTGACAGGGAAATGGCAACGATAGTTGAAGTACCAGTCGGTGTCAAAGTGAGTACACATTTTCAATGTAACCTGATCGTCATGTGAGTAACTTTCAAATTTGGAATATATGCAGTGGCGGACGCGGGAACTTCGGTAAGGGGAGACAAAATATTCTACGTAAAATACCATATAAAATAAGTATTATACTTTATCATTGTTGAAGAGAGAAATAAATTTTAAATAGAAAATTCACTAGCTAGTAGATTGTTTCAAGAAAAAAATAAAGAAGAAATACCTATAACTAATCCGATAGTTATAGTATTATATTGTTTGTTAAGTTAAATAAAATATAGAACCAAAGAAGAAAAATTATGGAGGATATTGATTTAAAAAAAAAAACATTATGGAGGATATACCTGGGTGGCCACGGTCCAATACCACTTACTTTACCCGTCGGACAAATGAGTTTAATAGTTTGAATTGCAAAACAAAGTATATAATATATATCTATATAATTTGATAAAGGTTATAATAAACAATTAACAACAGAAATCAAGGGAATTGCCTCCCCTTGACTATGTGTGCGTCCGCCACTGAATATATGCTCGAATTGACTTAGTTATAGTTATGTATCTAATGACTTAGTTAGTTATATAGTTATGCAGTATCCTAGGCAGTTTCACTTTGATGTATCATCTTGGCTTTCTGAGCTGCTGTACATTATTATCTACTACTATCTAATCTAATGCACTACTTGTTTTTCAAAAAAAAAAAGGGGGTTCGCTAGCAAGTGGCAAATTTGGTGAATATTCAGAATTATATACGTCGGCGTTAGCTAGGTCACCATTATAGCAAGTGGTATCTTTCGTTCCTTTTCAGCATCACCATCTCATCTCTTCTTCTTTTATGTTTCATTGATTTCGTAACATTATTCTAGAAATTATAAACAAGTCAATCTGATACGGGAGAAATAAGAAAATTTACCCTTACATACTTTTAAGATACCATAATTGAAGAATCAAGATATATACTTTCCATTCTTTCTTTTTGTTGTGTGTGCAGGATTAAGGGGTAGCTGGGATGCAACTTTAATCGACTTGGTGCAGGGAGTTGGTGGTTCGGCTGCACGTGGTTTACGTACTCTTGTTGGTTTTATGTTGGTGTTTGTTTTTGTGTTACAGGGATGAACAGACTCTACCATCTTGGGTGCATTTAGCTGATGTTGCGGTCTTGGTCGTGTCTCGTTTGTTATCTTCGTTCATTTAAGTGCGATGGTATTGCCAACCGAGGACTGATTCTTTCTGACTAATCATTTCTATGAGTTGGAAGAGGGGTTGTGGTGCTGCATCATCGCCCCGGGAACTATAGGAGTGTTTGGTTTTTTATGTTTCGAATCACAGACATAGTGCTGGAGTTCGTAGGGCCACCGTTTAGTCTGAGAATCGGTTTGAGATACTCTGGGGATCATAGCTTAGCTAGAGTCCTTCGGGTTTCGTTTCGTTTGGTTTCTTCCATAAGCTACTCTGGCTTTTTGGACCCTCTTGTGTACTTGGATTTAATGATACACCTTGTATCATGATTGGGGTATGCCTCTCTTACCCTGTACAACTTTTTGCTGTTTCAAAAAAGATATATACTTCAAACGGAATGTTGAAAAATGATAAAATGATTAGTAATGCATTTTTATCTTGAACTGGTTAATTAGGTGTTTGACAACTAATGGGAAACGGACAATAATCGTCGTATATGCATCAAAATCTTTGTCAATTATTAGTAGTAAGTAGTAACATGCATGCAATCTTCTTCATTAAAAAAGAAAAAAAACTAATTAAACTCACTCATCATGATTAATATCATTTATGTTTTGGTGCATGAGAGACTTGAGATTTGGGAGAGTAGCGAGTAGCGACAACCCCCATTTGTCAAAGTCAATACATCATTGACTTTAATTCTTTTTAATTATTATTGTATTTATTTATTTATTTTTACAACACAAAACTACTCCAGGTGGTTGATCCAAGAATCCGCCTCCTGCTTCCAGATCGTAACTCAAACTCGCAAGTGCATCAGCGCACCCATTTCCAATTCGTTTAATCAGACTAAACGAATTGCTCCAAGATTTCTTCAAGAGTTCTTGACAGTTCAAAACCAATGGTGTGAGATGAGGAGGGTATCACCAGTGCCTTCAATCATCTTCCAAACATTTTGAGAATCAACTAAAAATGTAGATAAATTTTGAAATACGGTTACAAACCTTTTTCTATAGTATTCATTTTGAATACCTTACCTTAATCTATGAATGCAATAGTAGGTTCAATCTAAAACATTACTATATTTACTTTTTAAATGTGTCATGGGTCAATACATATAAAAATCATTAATAACAACTCTGATTTAAAAAAAGAAGGAAAAAAAAAACCTTAAAAGAAGTTGTGTATTACCCTATGATATTTTCAGTTTATACATGCTTAGTTATTTTTATATAATACAAATAAATAAATTCAATTAGATTAATTTAGGTATCTTTTGATCAAACGAAGAAGAAATGAGATCATTATTTACAAAAAAATCATTATCCTCCAACACACTCGTGGTGGGTAGAATGAGACACTCCATAGTCCCCTTCAGGAGGATAAATGAACCTTATACATCCTATGTTTACATGGCAAAGTTTTGTCATTGGGTTTATTCTCAAAAAAAGTTTTCTCTTTGGGCCAATTTTTTTTCCCACCCAAACCTTTGATGGAATTTAAAATTTGCCCCCAGACCTATCATAAAGCTTAAATTTCCCCAATTTCCCCAAAACTTTAAAAGTTGTAATTTGCCCACAGAAAGGCCCTTTCAAATGTTTGACAACTTCAAAGATTCACTACACTGAGGAAAGCATAATTGATTATTCATTATCGATACAACAATAATGCACTAAGCTTTCATACATTTCAACTTCATTTCAATTTTTAATTTTTTGTTTACAATAATACCATCGCAGCATTTATTTAATCGCCTTACACCATTGACCAGCCTTTTCTCTATATATCATCCCTATGACCTCATCTTTAGTATCATTTCTTTTCAAATAAAACCATCTTAGTCATTTATCATCTATATATATCTCCAACTTCCATTCCCCCCCTCCCCATCATTTGACTCTCTCCCACCCCCACCACAACCATAGCCACCACAATCTCCGCCACCGCCATGGACCCGTCCAACACCCCACCCGGCCGATCGCCGAGGCGGGAACTCCAAGGCCCCCGCCCCGCGCCACTACGAGTCCACAAAGACTCTCACAAGATAAAAAAACCGCCTATGCCTCCAAACCCCGCAGCCGGTCAACTCCAGCACCTGCCTCGACCACCCGTGATCATATACACCGTCTCCCCGAAGATCATCCATGCAAACCCTAATGAGTTCATGTCACTGGTCCAACGTTTGACTGGCCCGAATTCCAGCTACGCCACGTCCCCACTAGCCAGCTCTCCCACAACTTCGTACGCGTTTCAGGATACTGGCTTCGCGGGGGCATTATCACCTGCGGCCCGGTTCGCTTCCATCGAGAAAACACGGTCTCCGGACGGAAGAAAAGGGCAAGTTTACGATCATCATGGCCTGCAGGAGAAGAGCAGTATTGAAGGAGTAGAGATTGGAAGGGATATCCAAAGAACAGGACAGTTCCCTGGAATATTGTCTCCAAATCCAAACACACTGCCACCAATTCCACCAATTTTTTTCTCAACTCCTATAGATTCAAATCCATTGAGCTTCTTCAATGATTTCAGCCCAGTTTTGCATAGTAATAATAGAAACAATATCTACAGCCAAGAAAATAGCTTTGGCATGCCTAGTCCATTCATTTTTTCACCTCAGATCAATTACATGCCATCTCCAAATACATTAGACCTTTTCAATTCTTTGTTTGACCTGTAGATATACATGCATTATTTATTAGGATACATTGCCCCTGGAATGGGATTTTCTGACTTGTGAATCTGTCAATGGATTGGTGAAGTGAAGATCAACAAGTGGCAAATTATATATTTAATTATTAGTGATCAGTGTATTTAATTCAATTCATTTTTAGTTGGGAATTTATTTTTGTGGGCCTAATATATTTGCATTAGTTTTTTGTTGCTCAATTTATTGTTGTATAGTTGATAATTTGATATTATCATACATGTATTAATTAATTTATTTTTATGATAAGAGGACTAATTGAAGATTTGAAATGTTCTAATCTTCTACTTGTTGCTTTTTCCCTTTACAGAAGTGTATAAATACATTTGGTCAAAGTTGAAATTGTTGGAGAAAGTGATTTGGTTCCATTAGATGTATGATTATTTGGCATATATATGGTATGTACATTGGAACAGTTGTCTCTTGTCAACGGGGCCTATACTCTATAATATAATAACCTGAACGGCATGGTGTTTTATTTTGTACTTTTCAGTTTTCTCTAGGCTGTGATATTGTCATTTTTATCAAAAGTTTGGTTCCTTCGATATGGAAATTAAAAGTTGTTAAAGTTACGGAAAAAATAGAAAAACATTCAAATCATTTCCTAGTGCAATTAAAAGTGAATTGATCACGTGATAAAGGTGAGTGATTACATCGCGTTGTCAAATATACTGTTAAGTTTAAGTTTAGATGAGAAATCTAATACTGCTTGTTTTGAGCATTAGAAATCTTCTAGAATGGCTTCTGAAGAAATCAAGTGAGTTGATTATGTTTTTTTGCCAGTTGACGCCGTTCTTCAAGTGCTTGAAAATTGGTACACCGGCTCATAAAAATACAAGGCAATTTTTTTTTGAGGTTTAAATAAAAAACAAAAGAGGGATAAAAGCTTCAAAATTCAGGACATTTGTGGAATCCTTTATCTTGAATTCTTGATTCTTGAATAAATGGTAACTTTGTTGAAGAATTCTCACTTAAAAAAAGGGAAAGATACAAAAAGTAAGTCTCACCAGAAGTACTAGTACAATATATTAACTGTTGAACCAAAAGAGGCAATTAAGATGAGATTAGATTAGATTAGATCCTGGTGGGGGCATGAGATGACTTGAAGAAATTAGATTTAAGCTTGGCTCTAAAGTAATATTTGTGGAACCATCCGTCCACCTAATACACGGATACGTGTGACTACTAAATAATCACCTTCATTTTTAAAATCATCAAAATCTAACTAGCTAGTACATTTATGGTAGATGTATGTTTATCAATACGAACTACAGTAATAAGCTGGTTGACCCAATAAGATGTCGTTAAACAGAGATCATGACTCACAAATACACGGATTTCGCCATGCACGTGGAATATCAACGGCCAAAGCATTTCACCCCATGGCAAAAGTCAAAATGTCAAGTCAAATTAAATCGGCAAAGGATGATTTCAAATGTGAACATGCATGCATGGGCAGTTCTAGCTCATATGCAAGTTGCAAGCACTCCTCAACTTGCAATATGTAAAGCTACAGATTAACAGATAGTTAAAGCTAGAGTCTAATTTCTCTATCATCTAGTTCAACTTGCAACATCTGATCACAACAAATTAAGGCATATTAACGATAACTTAGTCTCCTGTCACTGTGCTTCGGATTGAGTCTTTTTCATCTCATTCTTCTAGTCATCTATCAGGATTCATCAGAACCGACGATGAGGCTTGTATTATTATCGGTCCACTCAGCTTCGCCACTCCTCTCGACCACTGCAAACGAAACATACAAACCATGATTAGCAGGAACATACAAACAGTGAAAACATTTTATATAGTGAATTACCTACCTTGCAGCTCCATTCCAGCAGTCGCCATGTTTGTATGCTTTGTCTGTTAATTATTGGAGTTATTTAACTGTTCGGATATCGAGCTCTTAAGTTCCGGTGACACATTAGGGCATCCTTTCAGCTGCATTTCAGGATCACCCCCAGCTAAATGTACAATCAGGCAATCGATTCCTCATGTTTAGGCACAAAGTTACAATGCTTGCATTTCATGTGATGTCCGTTTTCATCCAGCCGTATAACATGTTCCCAAGCATCGACTGCTTCCAATTGTCTCTTAGAGGCCTGGACAAGTTGTTCTGAGATTCCTGGATAACAAAAAACCGGTTACTCAATTCATGACTCATGAGGGTAAAAGAAAAAGATATCAGTAAATCAGAACAAGAAACTATCTCAGAGCATATGTAACCATGCTGCATGCATGTTGAAGGTAAAGACAATTGATATTACTAATTCTCGAATGATAATAGCATGAGCTTCTCACAGCAACGCATACAGATTTTGTTTTACGTTTATTACTTCCTATTTGGCTGATAGGCGATAGCAAAGAAGTTAAACCAATTCCCATCCTATATATATTTGGCTTCTGTTTCTTCAATCCTTTATTTGTGATCTTTGTGAAGAGCTGGATGTATCTAAAACATGTTAACAGTTTGTCTACATGCAGTCCAGACAGGAGTACGGAGTACCCTCCGGTCAGTGATTATTCTTATATTATTATACTTTTCAAAGGTTGGGAAATACCACCAGTGGATTAAGTAATATCTGCGAATACCAGCATCCTAAACTTGTCATGTTACATGTGATCGATCTTTCAAAAATTTATCCAGTACATGCTTAGATATTCTCCGTGGAAGAACTAAGCAGATAAAGGAGCAACATCAATTGAGTCCAAATAGAGAACCGAGTAAATGTAACATTAAGAACGGGCGTCCAATTAAGAACTGCCACAAAAACACATCTGACACCCAGTTGGCATAGATCCAAGACTCAGTATCTAAGGATAGAATATTAAACAGTTACCTTTAGACTCCACCATCCAGACGGCTTTTGTCGTCTTCACCCATGTCTGGAACCAGCCAGCCATATCTTCTTTTAGTTCTTGTGGCACCATCAGGCATGCTGGTACTCGAGGGCTTTCTCCTGACAAATGCACCTTCAAACGTGAAATCCCACCAAGTTCAGAAATAAAACCACAATAGTTGCATCGTGTAGTGTATCTCAGATGATCCAATGGTTCAGCATGGGCCCAAGCAGCATCAAATGGTCTCCCGGGTTTCTTCCTCGTGATGTCAACCGAATTTTCTGGGAAAATAGGAAACTCTTCAGGTAAAATATCCAATAAATAAGACACACGATAAAACTGAATCTGAATCTCAACAGTTATTCTATTAAATGAAACAGTTCCGTGGCAGATAGATACACACAAAATACTTGATGCAACTAGAACAATGCACAAATATGTTCTCTTCATCAAAGGTGCCATGTATCTCAAATTAACTGAATTAAAAAAAAAAAAAAAAAAGCACTGGCAATATTCTCTCTATGAGAGATATCTAAACATTACTCTGTACATATAATGGTGAAATATTTAATAACAAACAGACTTCAGAAACGTAACTTACTAGCTCTCGGCTCATCACAGATGTACACTTGAGTTTTCTGCACATCAAAGCTCCTGGTGTTGCTTTGATCAGAATCTAAAATGAGAGTTCCTTAGACGTGTTTCTAACCCGCATAGACAAAAGATCCAACAATAAGCACAAAACAATATTCCATGAAATACCTTGATACCCTGTGACCCAAAGGGATTTAGTGTTTACAACCCATTCATTGTACCAATCAGCCATAGATTTTCTTACTTCTGGTGAAACCTTATCACAGACTGGTAGGTATGGATTCTCTCCAGCCAAATGTGCCTTCATACGTGAAATACCGCCATGACCAGAAATGAATCCACAATACTTGCATCCTGTCTTAAGTTTCAGGATATCCATGGGCTCTGCATACGCCCCAAGCACCATCTAATTGTCTTCCCCGTCCCTTGACTTGATCTGTACTATCCACTCATCTCCCGGTAAGGAAAAAACAATAAAGGAAGTAAAACAAACATGAAATCTCTATAATTCCATCACATACATCCCAAAATAGGCAATAACATGCATTTAAAATAAACAAGAGTAAAAGAAGAGTGGTACACAACACATTAAATTAAGAGGTGGCAAACTGAACTTCTGATACATTTCTCGCGGAAGAGAAAAAGGGGACGATAAGAGTAAGATTTAAGAACACAACATGTGTTCTTGGTCAATGGTGCCATTTACCCGATTTTATCAGAACTCAGAAGAGATAATGCACTGCAATGCTAGATGAGATTTCTAAACAAATACGTTGACAGTAAGAATACTCAATAGTTCCGTTTGAATAAAATGTGCATGAAGTAAAATGCATGACCAACTGCATTGTTTTGGAAAACTTACAGGCTATCTGCTCATCAGGACTGTATACTTGACTTGTCTCCACCTCAAAGCTCCTGGTGTTGCTTGGATCAGAAACCAAAGCAAGAGTTCTTTCATCATTCTGAATTTTAACATCAGAATTTGGTTTAGACGAAGAAGAAGCAGTTTGTCCCATGAAGAGTCCCCAAAAATACACTTTCCCATCAAGTCCTACAAATATAACAGAACGAAGCAAAAGAATATAGAAGTGCGAATAAGAAGATGAAAATTATTAAATACTACTTTTTAACAGATGAGGTATGGTCAAACTCACTATGAAGCTTCTCTGGCAGCTGGAGAGAAGTAAAGATTAAGAGTTCGAATCCACCACGAATGACTGCTTCAAGGGAAGAGTTGGTGGAGTCTACATCAGTGGGCAGGCTGTCGAGAAAATGGGTATCCCTGAGTTACAAAAGTAGTTTAGACTTAAGTGAGTGAACAAACAACTATAACAAGAACTCAGAAACTAAGTTTGAGTGACCACCTTTCCTCAGAGACAAAGAAAAGGTCGATAGTGGGTGGAAAACTGTTAAGATAGTCGGGCCAGACGTCAACCAGGGGAAGCATTTCCAAACACAGAAGATCCGGCATTAAACTGGCGACCTCCAACACCACCGGGCATGCTTTGCTTGATTTAGAAGCTTTAAGCTTTATGTCTGTATCTCGATTCTTGATAGTAAACCTTCCCCTGCTCCAAAAACAACCGTCAGACAACAGGTAACCAAAAAAAAAAAAGACAAGGTACTGATACCTCCATGCCAGAGCATCTGGTGTTGCAATCAAACCGGAATCGGGTGCATCTTCATCAGCCATTGACATGTTTAAACTGAAGCAAAATGGTTCGTTAATCAGTAGAAAAGGTTGTTTCAAGAGCTTAGTAAGAAAAAGTATAAAACAAACACAAGAATAACGAGTAATGTAGGCAAAATTGAACTGTAAAAGAATAATTTAGTAAGCTGAAAATGAGTTGCGATTAGGCATAGGATGTAAAACCCTAGTAGCTAAATCGTACGGACAGAAAGCAAGAAAATGGTGATTGTAAGTAACGAACTAGTACTAGAGAATACTTACCAAAATGAATGAAAGCTGGAACAGAACAATGTCGGTGATATGAGTTTTCTAATTAAAGAGCTAAATTTTGAAATGAATTTGGTAAAGTGTTTTTTTACCTGCCTGGATTAATTATTATCTATATTTGGGTTCCTTCGATGCTGCGCTAGTCCACTAGACTAAATTCTACTAATGATGGCACGTGTCTATTTTTAGCTCACTCATTTCTTCTATCTTCTTTTACTTCTTGTTTGTAACCATTCTAGTCCCTTTACTTTTTAAACTTTTACAACATTAATAAGATTAATGTATATATTAGCCTCTTTATATTTGTTTCATATAGTTTCTAATGTTAGGTCCTTCTAATAATTAAGAACTAACTCAAAAAATACTAATAACTAGTTATGATTTATTGACAGGAATAAAGAGGGTTAGAGTACAAAAATAATAATTTAATTTTACCTTAATATGTACTGAAAAATGTACGATACTTTACAATTTGAAATACAAAATAGTCATAATAATTTACTAATATGATTATATTAGACATGAATAGATACTAAATTATCAGTGTTATTTTAGTTATTTGTGAAGAAAAGAATTATTACTCCCTCAATTTTATTAATAAGTTCTCTTTGGTCAATTGTATACATGTTAGATTCGTATATTGCACCTAAATTATATTAATAAATAAATTTTAAAAAATATTAAAAATACTATTAACTTATAATGTTTAATCATATATCTTTTAGAAAAAAAATCAAAAATCCATATAATTAGAAGTAATATGACATGTCCTGAATATTGTTGATCAAAGAGTAATTTTGTAAAAATAAAAAAAAGAGAGTATAAATTAATGATCTGTTATTATTGAGGTTTAATTAACTAAAAGAATAACAACAGTTATTGAGACACGACTAGTTAAATGTCAATAATAATAGATACCTTTAACTTCTAATATTTTATTTTTTTAATAAATAACTAAAATAACATTGACATTTAGTATCTATTTCTTGTATGATATAATCATATTAGTAAATTACAACTATTTTGTATTTCAAATCGTAAAGTATCATATACTTTTCGATAAATATCAAGGTGAAGTTGAATTATTAATTTTATACTTTAAATCTCTTTATTCTCATCGATTTTTCGACATAATTATAGATCAATAACTATTATTATTTTAGTTAATTCTTAATTATTAGAGGAACTAACATTTGAGACTATATGAAACAAATACAGTGTATATTCACATTAATCTTACTAATGTTCTAAGGGTTTACAAACTAGAGGGACTAAAATTATAAATTGTGAACTGCAGTTCACAAACAGGAAATAAAAAGAAGGTAAAAGAAATGATGAGTGAGAGTATAATAGACACGTGGCATCATTAATACGTAGAATTTAGTCCAGTGGACTAGCGCAGCATCGAAGGAACCTATATTTGGGAGTAAAACTGATTCATGTATACCTACTAGTACTAGTCTGAACTGAAAGGCATTGCCAAAACCGGGAAAAAGACAAATTCTTTTTCCTTCTTTTGAGTTGTAGCATACTACTACGTATTAATTGTCGACCAACCATATTTATAGCATTACTTAATTAATTAATTGTAAAAGATAAAGATTAAAGATCATCATGGAATTGAAGTACATCAACTACCAAAGCATTTCAATTTTCACCCCATTAATGCCAAAAGTCAAAATGTATGCGCATGGCAGTGTTAGCTCATTCCAAATTGCGCAGGCACTCCTCAACTTGCAAGATGTAAGTAAAGCTACAGATAGATAAAGGTAGAGTCTCGATCAGTTCTACAACTTGCAACATCTCACAACAAAGACATTACGTACTGGTTCACTACAAAATTAACGATAACTTAGTCTCCCATCACTGTGTTTATTGTGTCTTTTTCATCTCATTCTCCTAGTCATCTATCAGGATGAGTCTTGTATTATTATCAGCTCTGCCACTTCTCTCGCTCACTGCAAACGAAACATACAAACCATGATTAGCAACAACATATGTATTCAAAGAGGTTCACAGAACATTTTATAGTGAATTAATTACCTTTGCAGCAGCTCCATTCCGGCAGTCACCATGTTTGTGTGCTTTGTCTTTTTATTGGACCTAATAAGCTGTTCGGATATCAAGCTTCTAACTTTTGCTGATACATTAGGACACCCTTTCAGCTGCATTGCAGGATCACCCCCAGCTAGATGTACAATCATACAATCAATTCCTCCATGTTTTGGCACAAACTTACAATGTTTGCATTTTATGTGCTGTCCGTTTCCATCCAGCCGTATAACATGTTCCCAAGCATCAAATTCTTCCAATTGTCTCTTAGAGGCATGTACAGGTTGTTCTGAGATTCCTGGATCTGCCCCTGCTTGCAGCTCCATTCCAGCAGTCAACATCAAACTTTTAAATTCTGGTGGCACATAAGGGCACCCTTTCAGCTGCATTTCAGGATCACCCCCAGATAAATGTACAATCATGCTATCAATTCCTCCATGTTGAGGCACAAAGTTACAATGCTTGCATTTTATGTGCTGTCCGCTTTCATCCAGCTGTAGTATAACATGTTCCCAAACTTCCTCCAATTGTATCATAGAGGCCTGGACAGATTTTTCTGAGTTTCCTGTATAACAAAAATCTGGTTACTCGATGCATGAGAGGGTGAAAGAATAAGATCAGTAAATCAGAAGAAACTATCTCGGGTCACATGTAACCATAACCATGATGCATCCATGTTGAAGATAAAGACAATTAATTACTACAGCTAGAATGATAATAGCGTAAACTTCTCACAGCAACGCATACAGATTTTGTTTAAGGCTAAGTTCTTAATACTTAAAAGCATACCAAAGAAAAATCATAAGTTAGAAGCTGACAGCAAAAAGTTAAACCAATTCCCATCCTATTTGGCTTATGTTTCTTCAATCCTTAATTTGTGATCTTTATGAAGAGCTGGACGTGTCTATAACACGTTAACAGTTTCTCTACAAGCAGTCCAGACAGTGTTTATTCTTATTTTAATATACTTTCATAGGTTGGGAAATACCACAAGTGGAGTAAGTATTATCTACGAATACCGCCATCCTAAACTATCGTGTAACTACATGTGATCCTTAAAAAATTTATATCATAGATTCAAAGCTTTATACATGCTTAGATATTCTCCGTGGAAGAACTAAGCAGAGAAGAGGCAACATCTATCAAGTCCAAATGGAGAACTGAGTAATGCAACATTAAGAACGGGTGACCACTTAAGAACTGCCACAGAAACACATCTGACACCCACTGGGCATAGACCCAAGACTCAGTATCTATGGATAGCATCTTACTGAAGTATATCCAATAAAGAGTTACCTTGAGACTCCATCATCCAGGTGGCTTTTGTCGTCCTCGCCCATGTATGGAACCAATCAGCCATATCTTCTTTTAGTTCTTGAGGCACCTTCAGGCATGCTGGTACTCGAGGGCTTTGTCCTGACAAATGCACCTTCAAACGTGAAATTCCACCAAGTTCAGAAATAAAACCACAATAGACACATTGTGTAGTGAATTTCTGCAGATCCAACGGTAAAGCATGGGCCCAAGCACCATCATATGGTCTTCCTCTCTTCCTCATGATGTCATTTGATTTTCCTGTGAAAATAGGAAACTCATTAAATGAACCATTCGGGTAAAACTAACTAAACCATATCCCATGAGAAAGATACCTTGATACTCTGTGATCCAAAGGGCTTTAGTATTTTTAATCCATGTATTGTACCAATCGGCCATAGATTTCCTTACTTGTGGTGAAACCTTATCACAGACTGGTAGGTCTGGTCTCACTCCAGCCAAATGTGCCTTCATACGTGAAATACCGCCACGATCAGACTTGAATCCACAATACTTGCATTGTGTTTTCTGTTTCATGAAATCCAAGGGCTCTGCATGGGCCCAACCACCATCTAATTGTCTTCCCGTTCTCTTGACTTCATCAGTACTCTTGACTAATTTCCAGACAAGGGGGGCAAAAAAAAGTAAAACAAACATGAAACTCCAAAAAATGCCCAATATGCCATCACATATGTCCCAAAATAGGCAAGAATATGCATTTCAAATAAACCAAGACAAAAAGAAGAGTGGCACACAACAAATATAAAATGAAGAGGTGACAAACTGAACTTCTGATACATTTATTGCGGAAGAATAAATCAAAACAATAAGAGTAAGTACCATCTGTTCTTGGTCAATTGTGCCATTTAACCCGATTGTACCAGAAAAGATAATGCACTGTAATGCTTGTTCTCTAGGAGACGTTTCTAAGCAATACATTGACGTATATAACAATAAACATATTCGATAGTTCAGTTCGGACAAAAGTAGCCTGAATTCTAAGTTCTAAAATGTTCATGAAATAAAATGCAAGACCAACTGCATTGTTTCGCAAAACTTACAGGCTATCTGCTCATCAGGACTGTATGCTTGACTTGTCTCCACCTCAAAGTTCCTGCTGTCAAGAGTTTCTTCATTATTCAGAATTGCAACATCAGAATTTGATTTCGAAGAAGCAAGAGTTCCTTCATTATTCTGAATTACATCATCAGAATTTGATTTCGAAGAAGCAAGAGTTCCTTCATTATTCTGAATAACAACATCAGAATTTGACTTGGAAGAAGAAGAAGAAGCACTTTGTGTCATGAAGAGTCCCCAAAAATACACTTTCCCATCAAGTCCTACAAACAAAATAGAAAGGAGAAAGCAAAAGAATTCAGAAGAGCGCATATATATAATGTCACACACCTAAAAACATGTATATTATTAAATACTCGTAACAGACGCGATATGGTCAAACTCACTGTGAAGCTTCTCTGGCAGCTGGAGAGAAGTAAAGATTAAGAGCTCGAATCCACCACGAATCACTGCTTTAAGGGCAGAGTTGGTGGAGTCTACATCAGTCAAGAGGCTGTCGAGAACATCGCTATCCCTGAGTTACAAAAGTAGTTTAGACATAAGTGAGTGAACAAACAACTATAACAAGAAGTCAGAAACTAAACTAATTAGTTTGGTTTGAGTACAACCTTTTGTCGGGGGCAAAGAAAAGGTCGATAGTGAACCCGGTAGCTGGAAAACTGTTAAGGTAGTCGGGCAAGACGTCAACCAGGGGAAGCATTTCCAAAGACAGATGATGAGGCATTAAAGCTGCGACATCCAACACTACGGAGCATGCTTTGGTTGATTTAGAAGCTTTAAGATTAATATCTATGTACAGATTCGGGATAGTAAACCTTCCCCTGCTCAAAACACAACCATATAATATAGTTCATCATCTAGGCCAGTTTAAACATGATAAAACAACACACTGAAATTATTGGCAACAGGTCCTTTCTTTATATATATAAAAGAAAAAAAAAGAAAAAAAAAGGTTTATTATTATACCTCCATGCCAGAACATCCGGTTTGGCAGTGAGACTGGAATTCCGTGCATCTTCTTCTTCTACATCATCACCCATTGACATCTTTAAGCTGAGAGCAAAATGGTTTTTTTATTTATTTATCAGCAGAAAAGAAAAGTTATATTCATACACAACACAACAAGAAACAAAACACAAGAATAACACGAGTCATATATATCGCAAAATTGAACTGAAAAAAGGTGAAAATGAGTTACGATTAGGCCTAGAATTGACTCACGACGCTAAAACCCTAGATAGAGATAAATCGTACGGAGAGAAAGCAAGAAGAAAACGGAACAGAGCAAATATTTCATTGATACGTACCACCAAAATGAGAGAGCGAGTTAGCTGCTACCCCAATGGTATTGAGTTGAGAGTTAGCTGCTGAAACAAACAAGCAGTAAATTTTGTCAAGTGTTTTTACCTGGAATGGTATTAAGATACTTTCATTTCATTTGGGAGTGAAACAACTTCCAGAAACTGATTAACATGTCTTTATACCAGACTGGTTTGAATTCCGAAGGGCTTTTTACCAAAACTGGAAAGAAATTAAAAAGTTAGACCCAAGACAAGAAATAATGACAAATAAATATATGGAATACATTTTGGTAAAAGCTCAATATTGGTATTTTTCACAAATAAAGTAATCGTGCGGTGTATATTTCGATTTTACTTATGTTTATGTTTATGTTTGTTATTGTTTTATATTAGGACTTTTCAATTAGTACTTCATGGCTATACGGTACACATATAATGCATGGTATGCACATATTGTATAATTCATGTTTATACGGACATTGTGATTGTGATTTTTTCTTTAAAAGTTAATAGATCAGGTCCATTAACTAAAGATTTTTAGAGCACTAGCGATGGTTGACTTAAGCCCCAAATAGGCCACAATGAGAGTTTTTTAGGGGCTACACATGGGCTACATAAATGTACCTCAAATATATTAATAAACAATGTAGAATTTGAATTAAAAAATAAAGAAGAGTTAGGTTGTTAGTATGTATGTGTCATGTGGAGCCCACGAAAAAACCTGAAATAAGCCCCCGAACCATTGTACCGTAGTAAATGTAAACTCAAAATGAAATAAGTTTATTTGGGGCTTATAATAAAATAAGTTTCAAGATTGAAACCAACCATTACTATTCCTAGTGATCTTAGGTCACCTTCGCCGCATACTAGTTACTAGTTATAAGCTACTGTAGTTCATTAATATGCTAATGCTAAACAAAGAAAGATCGTGACTCCATTCATAAACCGTTAAATTATTTCCCCTCTAATGATAGAAGTAAATATTTCATAAAAATGTCAAATCCACATGGTAGTGCTACCTCATTACGATTTGCAAGCGACTGAGCGAGTATACAATTTGTAATATCCTACGACAAAGATACTACACACCGATTGATTACCACTCACAACCACGCAGGTCCTACATTAGTGAGTGTAAAGAGTGGGTGTAATATATCATAAACCGCTCTCTACACAATTAAAGATAACTTAGTCCCAAGTCGTTGCGTTTCCGATTCCTGTGTGTTTTCAGCTCATTCTTCTAGCTAGTCATCTATCATTATCAGGCAGGAAACTGGCGATATCCAATGCTACCGAGCATGCTTTGCTTGATATAGATGCTTTAAAATTTATATCTATGTTCCTATCCGGGATAGTAAACCTTCCCCTGCTCAGAAAATAAACATAAACATCAATGCATAGCAATGTTCTGAAACAACACCGAAGTTATTCGCAACAGGTTAAAAAAAAAAAAAAGTAATTAACCAGCATGGCAAGATTGATACCTCCATGCCAGAACATCCGGTCTTGCGGTCAGATTAGAATCCCATGCATTTTCATCACCGATTGCCATCTTTAAACTGAAGGAAAATGGTTTATCAATCAGCAAAACATTTATTCGCAAGGAAAGTGAACAGAAGAATTAGTCGTATCGCAAAATTCAATAAAAAATGAGTTGCGATTAGGCATGGAATCAACTGACGATGCTAAAATCCTATCTAGCTAGATCCTCATCACAAAGAGAAAATCAAGAAAAAAGGTGCTAAAAAGGTTCATCCATACGTACCAAAATGAGAACCGAATGGAACAGAACAGAACAGAGCAACGGTGTTGTTTGTGCACAGAGAGCTCTATGAAGAACTGAAACTGTAAGTTTTCAAGACAAGTTTGTTAAGAGTATCTTTTCACCTGCAACTGGAATTATATATCAGTTGGGAGTGAAACCTGATATGGATTGTTAATGGCTTAACCAGATTAGTTTGAAAGGGATTTTACCAAAACAGGGAAAAAAAGATGATTTCTTTTCTTTTCTTTTCGCTTCCTTCTGTTGTGTGTAATAACACTAATTGCAATTGGTACTTGTCAAAATAAGTCAAATATTTAGGAAATAGTAGTGCAATTGTTACTAAATCACTTAATACTAGGACAAATTTAGGAAAAACAAAACATACTAGCAAGATAATGAGTGGAATGTATGCATTTTGATAGGGTATATAGTACAGTATATAATTATGTTTTAATAATTTACGCGCAACAATGCGAAAACGTACTAAATTATAACAATCGGGATAATGATGTGGTGCGATACCATACATGGTACATGAGTAGCTTTCAAACTGGGGTAATTTGAGTTGGGAAGGAGGTAGTATAAGATTGTGTTTAAAAAGACGGCCTTTTTTTCCCCTCTTTCATTTTTTCAATTTCAATGGGAATCCAGTAGAACTCTAATCCAGTATCTTGGATCTCATCATACAATAAAACATTTCGACAGAGGTTTTTTATTTGGGAAAGTCTCAATTTTACTAAATAATAGGAAAGTTCACATTCAACTAGTAGAAACCGGGTGACTCTGTCAAACACTTACTTGGTTGACGGTGTATGATTCTTCTCATGTTTAGAAAAAAAACATAACATGACTTTTACGATAATTTCACATGCAATTCAATTCAACAAGAGCTGTCATAAAACATGAGAACGAAAATTAAGGTTTCTTAAAAAGACAGTGCCTTGTGTTATGTCTCTTTAACATGCTTGAAATATCAAGGTTTCTATTATTCAATAACCCCCATCTTTAACATGCTTGAAATATGGTTCCAACAACCTGTTGATGACAGATCCCATATCCTTCTGCTGTAGTCATTCCTTGTAGAAGCCGGCAGTGCAGTTGATGTTGATTTCTTCGGATTTGGATCATTTGATAGACTTTTAGCAGATTTTTTGAGCCCTCATAAAGTATATGCTAGAATTGCCTTGGTTCTGCATCACCAGAAGAGCCTTTAGCATTAATCTTTACCCTTTCATTATACCACTGAACCATAGTTTCTTTAACTTCTTCTGATACCTTAGGACAACTTGGAACAAGAGGGTTTGCTCCAGCTAAATGTGCCTTAAGGCGTGAAATACCACCATGCCGCGAAACAAACTTACAAAACAGGCACATTGCCTTCGTGCCTGACTTATCAAGTGACTTGGCATGGATCCATGCCTCATCTTTCTTTCCCCTTCTCTTCTTTCCTCTTCTCTTCTTTCGCCTTTTCTTAGGGCAATCTTCATGCACTGAACTTTTGGCTTGTGGAAACAAACTAGGACAACCTTCTGAGCTTACACTCAAGCATCTCTTTCTCATTATGTTCATCAAATCATCATGTTTCTCACTTAGTTTTGAAGGAAATGACTCTCTCGGTGAATCAACATGTTTTGTACTCCCATTTACTTGCTCTTGTCCTTGTGAGCTTACAATCAAGCATCTCTTTCTCATTATTTTCATAAGATCAGCATGTTTCTCACTTAGCTTTGTAGGAAAGGACTTGCCTGGTGGCTCAACATATTCACCAACCAACTCATGCCGTGTACTATCCTCACTCACTTGGTCTTGCATCACAACAACATACTTTGGTTTGGATTTGTGTTGCCTCTTCATGTCACAATCATCACAATACCACATAACAAATTCGTTGAATTCCTCCGGCATTACAGGGAGACAGTATCTGAAAGATAAATAAAGTAAATGTGAAATCACATACACGTCATTTCAGAGAGACATAAAACTTAATTAGCATGCAACAAGTTGTGTGATGAAACCAATTGAATTTGATCTTTAACTGCAGTAAAATGGTCTAATCTAATAGTCTGGTTGTTTCTGCTAGTTATATATTCTACTCATGTGGCCGGCTTATACTACTGTCAGCGCATTCAGTAGTGTACGTAGTTTAAATGGTCGATAAATTGAATTTAAGCCAGCCAAAGGAGAACATTTTAATTAATGGATACAAATCAAACAAACACAATTGCAGAGAGAATTGAGATATTTATAGGTAATGTAACTTACCGGTGAACAGCATAGGCTAAACATGAGACACAGTATACGAATGCATTAGGCCAATCTTTGGAACCACATGTAAGACATGAGTCCTCATTCTGCATAAATCGTACAAACTCAATGTGAATGTTGAATCAATTCATCCAGCAGCATCAAACAGCAAGTCCCCCCAATCACACAATAATTTAATAGGGCTATACTAGAAGTACATTTGCAGCCAGCTATATATATACTATACTTGAGTAAATCATTTGAGAAAAGAAAATTTGAAAAAATGACAAAAAGGTGAAAGTTAGACTAAAGAAAAAAGGGGAGTGTAAATTAGTAATTAAGAGGTAGCTTACCACCGGCGGCAATTTGGATCTTGTTGTAACTGACATAGTTTCTGAATTTCAGCAGCTAGCTGATCAATAATCATACACTAGTACGTAGTACACAAAAGAAGAAGAAGAAGAAGAGCAAAATAATTAAGAATCGTCAAACACAAATTATCATACATTAGAGATTATGATCTAGGAGGGAAATTAATTAATAAGAAAAAATGAAAAACAGAGCGACAGAAACAGGAAGAGAAAAGATAGGGAATTAATTAAGAAGACCTGAATTGAATTGTTAATTAATTTGAGGCAGAGGAGATTGAACAGCCGTCAGTTCAGTTCGGCTGCTCTTCTCTTGTTCATAACGCTCTGCTTTCGCCACATGTTGTTGTTTCCTTTCCAAAATGAAATTCACCTGAGACTGAAATGAAACTAACAACTCTTCTCATTCTTTCTTTGCATTCAATTACTCCGCTACTTCCCCATCCACTGTATTTACGTTTTCATTAAATTACCCAGCTGCCTCCCCACTCTTTTTTTTACATTTTCATTTTTCGTTCGTCTCATTACGTTTGTTTTACTTTACTATTTTATCATAAATCCCTTCACTCAAACTCATAAACACACTAATAAAATTAAAAACAGTGGAAAAAAATACAAGTAGACGAAATGTTTTGAAAGCTGGAGCCGGCCGGCCACCCACTAAAAAAGGTTGGACCAGGGTTGGACCCGTTCAGCAGTATCGAACCGTATTGAACCGGTATACATATATTAATATATATATACAAATATTATGGCTTCATTACATATATTAACACATAAAATAAAAATATTCTTCTTATATAAATATAAACATTATCACAATATTGATTGAATTAACCTATTTTTAATTTTTCAATCTTTGTAATCTTTTCATTAGGTCAATTTAAGTCACCAAATTTATTATTAATTACAAATTAAGAATAAGTTTTTCGATTATATTTTTGAAAAACATATCTTACAAAATTACTAAAATATCATAATTATTATTCTTTATTTAAAAAGAAAATGACAAAATTATACATTAATAGTTTATATATTTTGATAATCATTACTTTTAATATTTCATTTGCTATTTTAGTGTGTGTCAAATATATATTTCTTTAATAAAAAATACAATTGAACAATGATGATTTTATATAATTTTTTATATAAATTCATTTTCAAGAAATGTTGTATGTAGGTTCTATATATATATATTTTATTTTATTTTATTAGATAATAAGAAGTACAACAAAAGCCTTAGTTCAAGTGTTTTGTATTCTTGAATGCCATAAATTGGGCGGGGTTTTCTCACTATTGACAATTTTAACATTAAACCATAAAAATCGTCGGCTCAGTCCGGTTTCCGGCGCCTTTGAACGGTTCCAGGCCCTCCGGCCTAACACCGGTTTTATGAGCTACAACCAGCCGGCCGGTCGGACCTGAATTTCAAAACATAGGACGAAAGTAGTTATTCACCGGGATGAAGAGGGGTAAAAGAGGTTTGGTCGATTATGGGAGGAGGCCTAGGCCATGGGGCCCGCGGTGGGCCCCACATGCACAATTAGGGAGGGGCCTATTGAGCCCTCCCTGGGATCTAATTTCTGGGAAAAGAGAAGGTTCCTTACAAAAATATTCTGCAAAATTTGACATAAAAATTTACTTATATACCTGCATTTTACCTTTTAAAGTTTCATAATACTTGCAAAATACTTCCAAGTCCCAACGCACAAGATTGGATGTTTAGCTTATGTTATTTTGTTAGAACATAACTTTGTACTTAAACTACTCATCTAGTACGAAAAGTTTTTAGGTGATATTTTTTTTAAATTACGAAATGAAACTTTATATGAATGAGCACAAATGAGCAAACTGCAAACTTTATTTCGGATTTTATTATAAATTAATAGAACACTTGGATGGACATTTGATCTTTTATACCCCTCAATCTCATAATACTTTACCCATTTTATTTTTATAAGTATCTCATAAAACTTTTAACATTTCTAAAATAAAAATGCTACTCCTCTTATTTATTTTATTTTTTTTCCACTTATTAAAATTATTATCGTTTACAACAATATTACAAATTTATCACCACACTTTACTTTAGCAATTATCCACTAACTTCATCATTTTTTTTCTATTGCTTTATTATTATTGTTAAATTGCATACTAACACGGGTGGATAATATCCTGTGAGATGGAGATGGATAATATTCTGTGAGAGATGGAGATAGTACATAGTGTGGGGAAGAAAGAAAAATGGATTATCCTAAAGACACAAGTACGAACTTTTTTAGGAGAAAAGAAAGGCTGAAATGTTACTGAAGTAGTAGTAATTTTTACAGATACAATATTTAATAAAATCAACAACCAAATATAACACAAATGTTTGAAAGCATGACTGACGGGGGATAATCCAATTCCATTTGAAGTGAAGTAATCAAACTTAAGCTACAATGTCACACTAATATCATTAGCTCCCCCTCACAATATCAAACTTAAAACCAGCGCAACACATTTTCATCTGTTTCCGATCTACATCTAATATTGGTTTGAATGTTAAAACGATGTATCCATCGCTAAGGCAGCAAGGATAACTGAATCTCAAGTGACTGAATTTCAGACTGCATTTTCCGCAACTCAGATTTCTTCTTGTGTAGTAATTTACAGAGACTTGCTTTCAAACTAGCATTCTTGAACTCTTCAAGAGCTTCATGGAGAATGTGGCTTTCGTTGTCTGTCCAACGAAATTCTCTTGTCCTCACAGCCTCTAGGAAGGAAAAACAAAATGTCAAGATTCAATCCGTTCAGAGTAGAAAATAAATCGTAAAACACATTTGATGCTCAGCAAAGCTGTCTGTGACAACTTTTAGAAGAACCTTAAGCAACTTCTAAGGTCTTAGGGAGGTGCTTCACTGCATTCTGCTAATACCTAGACAGGAGAAGCTTAGTGGAAGCCATAATACTGTAAGTCTGTAACATGGTTTATAAGCACAAACAAGCCCTGGGTTTACCTTGCAGGTCGCTTTCAACAGTATCCGTGTTTACACCCTTTGTCTTTTTCTTAGATTTACCGATCCCATCCATTATGGAAGTTCTAATGTGTGGGGGCACATTAGGACAACCTGCCAAGTGCTTATGACCACCAGCCAAATGCACCCTCATACGTGCAATACCTCCCTGTTCAGAAGTGAAACCACAATACGTGCATCTTGTCTGGTGTCCCTCAGCGTCCAATTTCATAGCATGCTCCCAAGCATCATCTTGTTCCCTTCTTTTCTTAGGAGTTGCAGGTGATGATCTTCCTGAGCAAAAAAAAAACATGATAATTTAACAAAAACACAGCTTGGGGCCAGGGGGAACAAGAAAAAAGCCATGTCATTAACAGAAGACTCTCTTGCAAGCACTTAACACATCCATTTTTTAAAACTATGACATCATTTTACAAAGTGGTAGTGCATGATAACTATACTGCAGTCCTTTGTTTTTTATATCAAGTCATGACGCACGAATATAAACAGATATATATCCATTACTGAGCTGGATAACAGGATAAGTCTAAAACAAACATATTTAGTGTTTCTATATATCCATCCGACATAGTGCCTTATTATTTTATTTTCCATGTTTGAATGTCACATGCTATGTATTGATGCATACTTGTACCAACAACCTACAAACATACAACTGATCATTAGGAGTTACTGTACATCACAGGCTGCAAGCCATATTTAGTTGCTTTGGGTGTGTTTCTAACTTGCACAGATAAAAGCCATGATCACTAGACTAGTTGAAAAACTTCAACATAGCAAAAGACTCGAGAAAAAGCACTAAACCATGAGATACCTTGAGACCCTGTCACCCAAAGGGCTTTAGTGTTTGTCACCCAGTTATTGTACCAATCAGCCATAGCCTTCTTTACTTCGGGTGAAACCTTATTACAGGTTGGAACACGTGGATTCTCTCCAGCCAAATGTGCCTTCAAACGTGAAATACCCCCATGTTCAGAAATGAAATCACAGTACTTGCATTGTGTCTTCTGTCTGAGTTCATCCAACGGTTTAGCATGGGCCCAAGCATCATCTAGCCGTCTTCCTCTTCTCTCGACTTGATCACTACTCTTTGCTAATCTCCGGGTAAGAAATAAAAATAAAAACAGAAACAGAAACGAAACTCTCAAAAAATTCATCATATACATCATAAAACAAACAGTAATGTGTTTTCCAAGTAAACCGAGGCAAAAAGAAGAGGTACATAATAAATATAGAATCAAGAGCACACAGAAAAAAGAGAGAGATGAAAAACAAAGACATTAAGTATGAACTTATATTCCGGGTAAAAACAGTATTTATTCATCCAGTATTGGATGCAATTTGCTCCTGGATGGATTCATAAATGAATTATTTGTATAAGAACTGAGAAAAACTTTGTGCAACATGAATCATATGATATAAAGGCTAGTACATGATGTTGTAAATACATGCATGCCAAAATCATAGCTCAGGAAACTTACAAGCTTTGCCATCATTAGAAGTACCCATTGGACTCCCCTTCCCCTTAGACATCTTGCTTTTGCCTGGATTCAAAGATAAAACAGGCATTTGTCCAACACCAGAATCTACTTTACTAGTAATAGCAACACCTTGTCCCATGAAGAGTCCCCAGAAATAACATTTCCCATTAAATTCTGCAAATTTAAGAGAGAATATGGTACCGTTAAGTATGCAACAAAGCAAATAATAGTGCACACTCACTAGATAAATTACAAATATACACATCCATAAGTAAATGCTGAGACTCACTCTGAAGTTTCTCAGGCAGTTGGACAGAAGTAAATATTAAGAGTCTCACTTCACCAAGTTTGGCATTAAGAGCAAAGTCATGTGACATTGCATCATTCAACAAGCTATTCAGCACATCTCCATCTCTGTAATACACAATGTAAATGAGGGAAGCAATAATTTAGATGAAAAAAAAAACATGTGTGAATTTAAGTTGGTTCCAGACCTTCCCTCGGAAAAGAAGAAGAGGTCGATGCTAAACTCTGTAGGTGGCACATTTTTAAAACAGGCTGGCCATACATCACGGCGTGGAAACACTTCCAAGCACAGTGAATTCGGCATCGTACTTGCTACATCGGACACTATTGAGCAGGCTTTGCTTGATATATGAGCTGCAACATTTATATCAATATTCCGGATTGGAACTTTCCACCTACCCCTGCTCAGAACGTAAAGTCACCACATAAGTTATCCCAAACTAATCTGAGGCTCTGAGCGAGCAAAAGGAACAGATAACAACAGTAATAATACCTCCAAGCTGAAACAACTGGTGGTTTTAGAGGTAGACCCCCAACATTATATGCCAAATCTCGTTGCGGTTGTCGATCATCCATGTCTAGAACAGAACCCACAGCACGATTACCGCTGATTGTCAGCTAAAATGATTTTTTAAAAAATGATTCCTAAGGCATGTAAGCAACAGTAATAATATCAGAAAGGGCATTCTTATTGAACTACACTCCATTATGGGTCGGGTCGGGTCGAATTGAAGTGTAATTGGAACATTCAGATCATAGGAGCATGTTAAAACCCTAGCTAACTGATACGGGGATAAAAAAAAAGCAGGGAAAATTGTGCATCTACAAGTAATAATTGGAGAATTAAAAAAGCAGCGAGAGAATTGGAGCTTTACCTGGAAGAGATTGTAGAGTACTAGAATTACTAGTGTGAATTTGGAGTGATCTTCTTCTTCTTCTTCTTCTTTCTTCAAACACAAATCATAGATTCTTTTCACAGAGCGAGTGTGAGAGAGAGAAAGAGGAGTAGACTCTTTTAGAAATGAGATTTTAGATATATTCTATTTGGAGAAGAAAAAAGAAAAAGATGGAGACGAAAAGAAAAAGAAAAGCAGAAAGCAAAAACAAAAAAAACAAAAAAAAAAGGTGAGGAGTGAGAGAGTAGTGTGGGTGTGACTTCTACTATGTGAGAGATATAGGAAAAAATGGAAACAAAAAGAAGGGAAAAAATTGAAGGTTGAGGAAAAATTCTCCAAATTACAACCCATATATTGAAACTCACACCATATATTCAAGCTTACCAATACTAATAGATTGAGACCCCACTCTTTTTTTCATAAAATTTGACACAAGTGAATAATACGTCTCGTGATAGTCGATCGAGAGCTGACCATTTGGCAAGAACATTTTTTACTGATGACGGCCTCTACTTGCTATGGGATACGGCCATACATGTAACACGTCTCTTTGTAATTAGTCGATATTTGACACTTGTCTCGTTGGTATGATATTATTCTATTTAGGTCAGAGTCTTCAACAATTTGAAGGAATCACCCATAAAACCTCCTAGTATGTGCGAATGTATGACTGTTTCTTTACAATTTTCATAGTTGATTTTGATCGATGTGGAATGCAAGTATTACATATAGTAATCATATATATACTCAAAACATAGTAAAAGATATCGTAGAGCGTTCCAATGAAAAGTAAAAAAGAAAACAATAGCTATTAGTATTTGATCCTAGTTCGAGAGTTTCACATGAAAAAAAAAAACTAATTGTGTTTGATCATGGTTCTAGGAGTTTTTTGATCCTAGGTTTTCTTGTGATCGTGTTAGTTCCCTTAGAACCTAGAGGTGATATTGGAGCCCGTCGTAGAACAGTCTAGCCCTGCCCGTTAAGAACAGGTTTGTCTCGGCGCGTTAAAGATAGGTTTGTGACCAGTCCAGACCATATATTATAAGTGGGCTATAGGGAGCATCATAATATGGTCCAACCCGTAAAAAGCCTGGGTGATTTAGTCCATAATCTAGATGAATTTGATTTCAAAACATTTAGTGCAAGTTTGGTTCAAAATGAGAGATTTGGAGATTTTGGATGAGGGATTTGAGGCCATTCAAACAAATGGACTATTGGAAGGATTTGTGTGTACACAAATCCCTCCAATAGTTATTTGGTTTGAGGGATTTGAAATAGAGATTTTGATGGATTTGAAACAAATCCCTTATTTGGTTGTAATTAGATTTGTAATGTATTTCAATTTTTAATATTTATTATTATTAAATAAATGATGATGATATGAACTCTAATATTGATATAAAATATTTTTAATTTTTTTTAAGTTTAATTAAGAGAGAAGTAGGAGTCGGGGATGAGGTGCTCCAAATATAGCCAAGAGTGATCTCTATTTATAGATCTTGAAAATATAAAGTCGTTGGTGATTTTTATTTGTTTTTTGCATTTTTATTTTTGAAGTTATGACCGTATTAAATAAAGGGTGGCGTCGCTTTCCTGTGTGAACATGTCTCTTGTCTGGTCGTGGTTTTTCAGTTAATCTTAACTAATCTCGGGGCATAAATGTAAAATCATCTAATGCCCAAATCCCTCAAATTGAAATCCCTCAAAATACCTACTCCCACATGGTATTTTTAAAGCACTAAAAGACGAGAGCCCGCATGAGGAGGGATTTGCCAAATCCCTAGCCCGGCGGGCTTCATTTTTGCAACCAAACAAGGGTTTTCGAGGGATTTGATCAAAATCCCTCCCAAATTCCTTCAACCAAACGCACACTAAATAAATGCAGGATTGTACAAAATTGATCCAAGGTTATCAAGTTTTATTTAAAAATACGGACCTGACTATAAGTTATGTTCATCAAGTGAAAAAGGAAACAATAAATTAAGAAAGTGTCACATAGGTTATGTTTTCTTCGTCTGAACATAACTAAACGGTATGGATCTGAACTGAACTTATTTGTAGTACAAAATAATATTAGGTAAATCTGAACTGAACTGAACTGTATGCATCGGAACTGATCTGAAATGGATTGAACTGATCTGAACTGAATTTAAAATAATCAATTTTCACACGAAAATAACGGAGACATAGCTAAAGTAAGATCAAGTCTACTAGAATTCCAATAAAGCAAAAAATTTAAAATAAATGTCATTACTCATTAGCAATTAAGAAAACGATGATTCGTACTTTGATTTTGGATTAGTGTGTAAGTGCCTGCTTTATCCTATGTTAACACCCATAAACAAATCTAATTAACTCCTTAGTGCATCAATTTGACTAATCAACTCTGGGAGGGTGGTCATCATGACTCATGTTGCTTGCTGCTGCTGCCTAGTGACTGCCTTAAGTATTTAATTAGCATAAAGTGATTAGTGCTAATCACCTGCATATTTTTATCCTAATAATAATCACCCATCCTTTTCTGTCTTTCTACTGTTTTCAGTACTTTAATCATCATTCTCTAAGAAAAAAAGAAAAAAAAAAAAGTTGTTTAATTATGTCTTCTGGGTGCATGAGTAGCCAAATGAAGTATTTATAAGTCTCATTATGTGGATGCAAATTACAAATACCCTTCTTCTTCTATATGTGTGTTAGTGTGTGTAAGTTGGATAGTTGATAGTGTACTAGTCTAGACTAGATATAGAAATGTACATATTGTTTTCATGAACTCTTTTCTTGTTTCAGGTTTCACTTTAATCTTGTGTAGTTTCACGGCAAGTTAGGTACTTGTGTAGTTTGGTGGTTTGAGTGAAGATGTATCATGTATAGTTGTGCTCACTTCTCAGTATCTGTCATTACCATGGAAGAGCCCTTTTCTTTTGGGGCGGCGACGACAAATGGAACGCGAGCAGAACAGCTCCAGATCTCACAGATTTTGGAAACATCAAGTTCTTGCAACAGTATGAAATATGTTCATGTGTGAGCCAATCTCCATTCTCAATGTTTTAGTTGAATTTCTTCTGCTGGTGTAAGTTATTTTGTTTTTGCCATTGCAACTCTTCTTGTGTTTCAGTTTCTATTCTTGTAACAAATGGGCTCACAGTCACAGTAAGATGATTGTCTTGATCTAATCAAGAATCAAACATGTCAGTAGTTTAAGTTACTTCTGCAGGTTATGAAACAGCAAACTGGAAAGCTAAATCACAACAAATCTCTTTGCTTTGCTTCATATGAATACACTAGTCTTATATTCGCCTAATCGCCTGACGCCTATGCATTATTCTCTCTTTGCATCCCACTAGAAAGATGTCACGAATGAACCAGGCCATTCGATTATCCTCTTGCCATGAAGTCTTAAAAATTTAACTGCTACAAGCCTACAACACATCATCTCAAAGTATGAAGAAACAAGAAAGGATCAACAGGGAGGTAACAACCATAGGGAGAAAGATACAGATGCTCGAAATGCAGGTGTTCATTTCCAATAATAATAACAACATTACAAACATACCACTGATTCGTATGTGTTTCAAGGTTATTTCATACTGTGAACAGTACATGGTAAAATATATGACTGTTTTACGACAAATCAAACAGAATCACCCTAGTTTGGACTTACAACTGTCTGTAAAACTAACCCACAGGGAAAAGGAATATAATGACAGCGCAAAGCTCCACTTGTGACACGCATTTCCATTATTCGAGGCGTGGATTCAATACAAGAAGCGCTAAAACAAGTCTTCTGCTACTACTATTGCTATTCACATGCCAGTTTTGTGTCAAAACTGCTTAAACATATAGCAAATGCTTGAAAAGCTGATAGAGGATACCGATAATCCATAGTAAACATATCCTTACCGACCTTACCAAACTGCAAGATCACCTTATCGTGATCTGATTGGTTTGGCTGGGGTGGTGCACCAGCGCCAGGCTCTGTCGCAGCAATAAGCTGGAAATTCTTAACCGAGGCAACAGTCACCCTGCCTTTAAAATTTAGGCACCAACACTGTAATTGTTCGTGCCATCTCGGTTGCTTATTCTTAAGGACCAATGGCCTATTCATTATGCCATAGTCTCCCTCTCTGGGATGTACAATTTCCGAGAATCTAGCACTGCTGAAGTCTACAGAATGATCGATGGACTTTGAAAAAGAGATACTCCTGAATGAATCTTCCAGTGGACGGGGAATAAGCTGGTCGGGCTGGCCCGGGACTGTGCCACCTGGCGTAACAGAAGAGGCAGGAATTGAGTGCATTACACAATGCATCTTACGGGGGCCCCTAGTTCCGAGCACATTAAGCTCGTACTTGAGCTGTGCTATGCTATAACTCCCACTGGGAACTTTTGGTGCCACTTTTTTGGAGTGGAACCTACTGCTAGTGCTACCAGATGGAGGCATGTCAGAGCAGATGTACGGTGGCTGCGTGTCATAAATTATGAACTTAGTTCCAAGGAAATTTGACCTGAGGAGATGGAGCAGTGTGAAAGTCAGTTCAAGTTCGCGTTAACTTGTTAATCTAATAAGTAGCAACACTGCCTCAACTGTCTACAAGCAATGGATTTCTATTTCCGAAGGAGTATTTTCTACTAATAAGTAGTGCTATAAATTATCAGATGTAGAAGTAGAGACCAGCAAGGGTGGGGTTAGTTCCAATTCGCTACATTCTTTAGAGGCAGTGTGAAATGAATACGGTTATGAAGGCTCAAAAGTTGATACGAGAAGCAAAAACAGAACATGGCTAAAGGTAGACAAATTCACCTCAATTTTCCTATATAACTGGCCTTTGACCGTGAAATATGACCAGCATCCATCGAGATCACATACTCGGTACAAGAGGTTCTGCGTTTCCTCTTGGCAGAAAGAAGAAATTTTCCATTTTCCACAAGCAAGGCTGCAAAAGACATGTCCACAACCAGTAGTTCGATTTGATTATCATAACCAAGTCTACGCAATTGTAATTTTAACTGATTAATAAGAAAACTTACCAGGGCTCAAGCAAAGGAACAGATGATAGGTCAATTTAGACTTATCCCTCTTAATGAAACACTGGATTGTTCCATTTCGCGGACCAGGCTGTGCAAGGGAAACAAACAGAACATCTTCAGAGATGCTAATGGCCGATAATCATTTTTAGTCTCACAAGCAAACTATCAATTGAAAAGAAAGAAAAAGAAGCTGACCTGCTTGAGAGACACGGGGAAAGTTAATCTTCCCGAACGCTCTGGACTCTCAACAATTTCCTTGCACATCTCCCTCCACGACCGGCAAACAGCAGAACAAGCAACGAAATGCTTCCGAGACGGCCACGTACTCTCACTCTCCTCCAACCTCTTAATCACATCGCAAAGCAACTCTGGTGGAAGACTAGCCCAACAACTACTCTGAACAACTACAGCCTGATCGTGTAACTCGTGCACAGCACCATGAGATTTCCCATGAAACCTGACCTCAAAGGTTCGTTTGGATAAGCTCCCGATACTATCCCTCAAGTCACGAGCTAAACTACGGAATGACATCTGTAAAGAAATACTACTATAGTACTAGTAACACCACACTAGATCTTCTTGTTTATATATTCCTCGTGCAGCTTCAAGCTTTTCTGCATACGTTAGCACAAGGAAATAAACATCAAAATAATACAAAAGTAGAAAACCAGTTGCTGTAATGTAACACACAAGGTTGAAACAGTTGAGCAACTTTCATTGGTAGAAACCCCACTTTTTTTTTTTTTTTTTCTCTCTTAGCTTAATAGCAAAGGAAAACATATAAATAAAAGAATTGGGGAAAAGCAGTGTGCAAGAAAAGAAGATTCTTCCTCTAAAAGCCATGGCACTCACATGGAAAAGATAAAAGCAGATCAACAATAATTACCAACTGCTGACTCAAAACCGTTATACTTAAATCCAGAAAACATCATGTACCAAACCAAAATAATAACAAACAAATCTAATATTCCAATACCATTTTTAACAACATACTAGTAGATAGCTTCTTCTAATCCATCAATCAAATCAAATCAAACAGTAAATAAAGTAAAACTAAATGAAATGCAGTCATCACTAATTCAACTCACACAGTGGAAATGAACAAAGATTGAGGTAAATCTAGAGATGAACAACACAAGAACAAAATACAAAAACGGCAATAGCATATTTCTTACATACATGAATCTGTAAACAAAAAAATGATGTAGCGATGAGAAAGAGGGTGAGTGCGGTGCCAAAGAGAGCTGACCTTGTATTTCGGTTCCATGACGGATTGATTGAAGATGACGGTTGGTTCACTTGTGTCTGTCTGTCTGTCTGTCTGTATGTATATATGCTCTGGTCTGTTTGTATCTATATATATATACTAGTATATATCTATCCTAAAATCGCGTGTGTCTCACCCTCAATAGTACCAATATTTCTTCTCTCTAACCTAATACTAAAAAGTATGGAAATGGGTAACCTGCCTTTTCCTTTTGTCGGACTATTTATCCACTTCAGTCTTAACCTTTTCCCTCATTGGAAGACGATTAAATTTCACACATTAAACTATAGTACAAATAGTAGGACTATATTTCTATATACTCTTCATTGGAATTGGATATAACAAAATTAAATTCATTTTAACTCAATTTATTTATTTGTAACATAAAAACAAATACAAGTACTAAATCTTATTACAAATTATGAATAACATGAAATTAGCAAATCAACTAAATAAACTATGGATAAAAAGATAAAACAAGACAAAGTCATCATGTGTCTGTTTATTTAAAAATAGCCAAATGCTTTAAACATCATTGTTTGGCAAATGGTCAAAACTCTAAACATGATTTGTAAGGATTATCAAATGAGAGTTAGTTAGTAGATAGGCTATTTCCAAAATATCTATCTCCTTTAGAAAGCAGCCCCTAAATTACCAAATGGCATGTACCAAGGCTTCCTTTTAAATATCATCAACTTGTGTGTACATTAAATTTTAAAATAATAATAGAGGAAAAAGAAAGGGAAGCTAACAATCACAAAGTCAACTACCTAAATGACTTCTTGACTTTACCAAAAATTGTCAGTGTAAGGATGGCATTTCGCAACCCTTCACGTTGCATAAAGCCTAAAGTCAATGATTATCAATTTATAACTTAATTTCGCCATGGATGGGATTGAACTATGCATACACATATCATTTCACATTGACACCTCCACCTCCAGCTCCTTACCGCTACATCATTTTATGACTCCCTTCATAATATAAATATAATTTTATAAAATATTTTATCATTATATTATAAGATTAATTGGGAATCAAAGTTGAAAATTGTTAATCGAAAAAATTCAAAGTGAATAAATTATAGTGAGATGAAAGGAGTATGACAAAGCTATAGATATGACTAAGAGGACTGAGTTGAACTGAATTGAACGGAATGAAGCTGAGCTGAACTGAACTAAATGAAGTTGAACTGAACTTAGGCTCTGTCCTCTCCGTTTGAAAATTGTTGGTTTTAAGTTCAGTTTAAATGTATTAAGTTCAGTTCAGACTTGATTAATAGTATTTTACACTACAAATACAGTTCAGATCAGCTTCAATTCAATTCAGTTCAGACCAGTTCTGTTATGCTCAGACGAAGAAAACATAGTCTTATTTGTAGTATAAAATACTATTAAGCAAATCTGAACAGATCTGGATTGAACTTAATGCATCTGAACTGAACTGAAGTGAACTTAATGCATCTGAACTGAACTGGACTTACTGCATCTGAACTGATCCGAAATGAACTGAACTGAACTTAAAATAATCAATTTTTAAATGAAGAGAACATAGCCTAACAAATTGAATCACCATAATTCAATTTAATAAAACCGAGGCTAAAAACAAAATTACAGAAATTCTAGGGATCATATGCAATTTAAAAACTAAGGCCACATGTTTGTCCCTAAAATTCAAAACACAAGAGTTGATATTGGACCAATTTTTAATTATTGATCGGCCCAAAAGAATAATACTCCTACTAATTCCTCCCTCCTGTATAAATTTTTTATTTATTTTTTTTACTTTATTTAGCATCACACTCCGAATTTATTCTAAATCGTACCGAAAAATTAATATTTGAACTTATATGATAAAATTACAAATCTTATATTTTTTCATAATATGATTTTCAAAATTACTATTTTTATATGAATTAGGATTAATTCGCAATTAAACGGAGGTTAAAAATGGCAACAAAATCGAATAAACAATTTAGGGTTAATTATAAATTAGTGATGATCCTAATAGTTATATCAAATTAATGTTATATGCAAAACTTTTTACAAACTAGTGTCTATATACGTGGGTACTAATTTAACCTTACATGATTAGACAAGGTCAATTAATTTGTAAGACTAAATTTCTAATTTTAATTTTTAGTTTATTAGTTATCTTCAATTTTATCTATTAATAGCCGATTCAATTTCTCAATTTATTTTCTTTCTTACAATACGTTTGAATGATCTATTTAATGTAATATAATAAGTCGGTTGATTTACCCAATTGATTGGAACCCAATCAATTTTAGCGAAAATGAAATTGATTTAGAACCCGATCATTGCTATATTTCCTGAGAATTTGCGTTGTAATATTACTCAATGAAAATAATAATATTGCTAAATTTTTATTTTTTTATTTTATTTATGAACTTTATGACAATATTGCTATCAAAATCAAGTTTAAAGCTTGTGGTAAGATTATACGTAGTATAACTTTATAAATTTTTTCAATTATAAATAGGTATCAAAGGTACATTGATTTTTTATACCCTCTTAGCGTCCCTAATAACGAAATGAACTATCTTAGTTTATCAATTACATTTTAGTCCAAAGTTAACAAAAATTCACTATTCCAAAATTGAATTTTGACGAAACCAAATAAACCTTAGTGTTTTCAATAAAAAAAATAAAGAAGTAAAAGAAAATAAAAACTTAACTAAAATAAAAATAAAAAAATTATCTTCATCATCCCCAAAGTTTCGGTACCGTAATTTTTTCCAGTACCGGAGCTCCAACGCCAAAAACGATGGAGCAAGCTGCTCCACCACCATTAACGGTGCAGCAAGCAGCTTGCTCCACCACCAGATCGGTGGAGCAGCAGCTCCACCATTTCTCCACCGTTACCGGCACCGGAGCTCCGATACCGAAATTTTTCAGTACCGAAACTTTAGCGAAGAAGAAGATGGATGAATCTTGTTAAATATTTAATTTTTATTTTATTTTATAATTCTATTTAGATTTTTTAAATCTTTAAAATTAATTTTTTGATTGAAAATATTTATTTTTCTTAAGTCATGTTTGGTTGGAAGGTGTTTAAAGTGTTGGTCAACTCAAATGGAGTAAAATATAATTAAGTTTGGACTAAAATGTAATTGATAACACAAGAGGGTCCTTTATGATAAAGACCTTCATAGTGAACCCTTATAATCAATTTTCTCTATGTGTCAATGTACCATGTCAAAAACACACCAACTTGAGTTTTCTACATTATCGGTATTCAGTTTAGTGATCGATCTAAAGAGTTTGATATCAATAACTTCCCAGAAGTTAACTATTGTGTCCATCTTCTTGTTTATTTCTCTCTGTTAGTATTAATGCTTCTTTTTTTGCTTTCAAATGTCAATACATATAATACGGCTATGGTTGTTCTTGCATTGTCCCTTTACATTATTAGTATTCCTAATATGTATTTGTTGAGTGATCAAACTCAAAAGTTTAATTTATTGTTGTTATGTTAATTGACAGTGTCAGCTAGACAACTGTGGACAACATTGCCAATCAAATCAAATGCAGCAAGGATGAAGACTGTGATAACAAGGATGCTATATGTCCATTGAAGCGTGGAGGTCCAAGATATAAAAGCTCAATCTGTGAGCGTGGATTTTGCCACTGTTGTCGCTTTGGCTTGGCTCGATGCTTTCGTAAGCGAAATTATATCAATGATGCTGCATATACTATTTTAGAATCCAATGTGCAAGTGCAAGTGCAAGATTAGATTAAAGTAACAAGTAGTACTAAATATTACCGAATGGATTGTAACTGAAGTTTGAATAACATTCCAGATTATATAAGGAACAATTTTAGTTTTGGTTCTATGTTGTGATCTACTGTAATTTCCGGTTTATATACCAAATATATATTTTTTGCAATATAAAGAAATCAGAACTGTTCTTCTGTGGCAAATAGTATAGTGTGTAATTTAGTAGCCAAAATAAAAATGTTTTATGTACGGATGAAAAAAAATTGTAGCCATTCATAGAAATTGTCATCCAGGAACGTAAGAGGGTGTCCTGATTGGCTGATTCAAAAGTATACAAGGTTACTACACGGAATTGTAGAAAGTAGTAGCGGGGCTAGGTAGGGCTTTAACCCACGTCCATAAAGTTGTGTTGCAGTGCAGTGATAGATAACCTTAAAATTTCTCATCTTAATTTTCAGGTATCAAAGTCTGCTGAGTTCTTATTAATAATCAGGCCTGCTGACTGCTGAGTTTGTTTCTCTTCATGTACTGCTGGTGGTTTGGATGCGATGATGCTTTCTTCATCGAAGGCTTTTTGCCCAACAAGAATTTTGGTTTCTCGGTTCTTGCCCCATAAGAAGCTATACAGCCCAGTAATCAGCAAACCTGCCCCTAGAGCACTGCATCACCAATATTAATTAACTAACATAGTACATATCTTCACAAGTACATAAATGACACGCTGTACGTTAGGTGTAACCCATCTCAGTAGTACACTAACCTTCCCCAGTGAAGAGTTTCGCCAAGGAGAAGAGCCGAGAATATGGCTGTTACCACCAGAGCTAATGGGCTAAATATAGAAGTATACACTGGACCTTTCTTGTCCACAACCCAAACTTGCAAAGTATATGATATTCCTGTAACCACAATGCCCTGCACAATCTCATGTGTTATACACACACATATGTATATATAATATATATGTTCAAATTAAATTGGATGTTGGTTGAATAAAGATGAAGAGACATACAGAGTAGGCCACTGCTAACAAATGAACATCCCAACCAATCTTCCATGAATCAAGATCCCTGTGAACAATCGCACCATATATTGCCGTGCTCAGGCAGCTACAACCGCATTGTATTGTAGTTGCTCGCAATTTAGCAGGATATTTTTTCAAAATTGGAGCCTATTAATTCATTCATTTAGAAAAAGAAAAAAAAAAATCAAATAGAAAAGTTTTAGGGAAAATAGCTAGAGAGACGTCACAGACGAGATGATGACCTGCATGATGAGCCAAATGGCCCACGCGACATTGGCAGCAAGCAAAAGAACAGAGCCTATGATCCATTCTTCTCTCGTGTAAGTTTTCGTATCAGATTTAGGGACTTGATGGTTTTTATTATAACCTGTTGAATGCAATGGAGGGCCCTTGAAGAAAGTGAAGGCCATAGCTCCAGAGAGACCAACTACAGTTCCAAACACCTTGGCCTTGCCGGGCCATGCGCTTATGGTTAACTTTTCAATCCTGGAACATGATTTTGGATGTATCGAAAATCAGTTGATCTTAATGTTCTTGCACCATAGAAAAATTGAAATGATCTGAAAGTGAAAAACTACTTGTAGTGAATTTGTAGTATATGACCTTAAACTAACAGCAATGACAAAGACCATTGCAGGAATGGTGTTGGTTAAGGCCGTAGCAAACGTCGCTGACGCATAATTCAGCGCTGCGTAGTATAGATTCAGTGACAGGGCAATCCTGCATCCATCAATCAAGTACGTAAGTGATAATTAGAAAGATTCTTATATGGTACATCGGGTTTCTATCTAACTTTATGGACCTTGTGACTAGAAATGGCATCTGCGTATTGTTTATTCTTAATCACAAGGTCTATAAAAGACTCACATGCCAAATTTAAGTAAGTACATACCCACATGAGGAGACAGAATACAGTTTGACGAACATGACCCACGTTAGAGTCGGACAAGTCTCCCTGCAGAGTATTAATCCACTTTGCGTAAGGCAAAAAAGTAGACACAATAAAAAGCGAAATATTCACAAAATCAACCCAAGATTAAAGAACCTCTCATAGAAGAAAGCAATTGGAGCCATGACAAGGGTAGCAATAGCCTGGCGGTAAGCTACGAATACTGGAGGTTTCATCCCAGAAGAAATAGCTGCTTTTGACAAAATAGACATGCCTGCATAAACAAACTGTGTAATGATCATAGCGATGAAGGGCTTCTCTTGTTGTAGGCACCTTGCAAACCTCTCCATTGATGTCTTCATAATGTTTAATTTCTTGATAAATTGGTAGCTATTGATTGACACTATAAAATTCTTATAGAAATTGTCAAGTACAAGTTCTAATAGAATAGTCACCTGCTGATGATGGGAGCATGCAGTAGTAGTGTCTATTCCATTTCCTGCAGGGCCACTATTAGTAGAATGGAATCCACATTGATTTGATAATGGGTTTTACTATTAAAGGGAGAATAAATTTCTAGAAAAGCTTTCAAGCATGTATATAAGTCATGTCATGTCACTAATTATGAGCAATATATAAGTGTACAATTGAGAGTTGCTTTATAATGGAATCCTCATTGTTGTTGGATATATGATATGATTCGATACTGGTGCTTACTAATTGCTTGATATTCGACATGCACTCTGATATATATTTAAAGAATTAAAGAACCATAGTGTCATTTGAGATAATATATTGTAGGAGCACACTAGTTAAAACACTTAATTGCCATATCTATAAAAGACATGAATTGACTGGTAACCATTATTACTGCATATACAGAACATTGCTTTACACATATATTCTCTGTCGGAGA
Source organism: Plantago ovata (assembly GCA_028274465.1). Classification (NCBI taxonomy): domain Eukaryota; kingdom Viridiplantae; phylum Streptophyta; class Magnoliopsida; order Lamiales; family Plantaginaceae; genus Plantago; species Plantago ovata. The sequence goes on along the minus strand of CM051456.1, from coordinate 128,450,500 downwards.
ACCCATTAAAATATGCTGTTGGATTTGGCAATGGAATGTATAACAATTTTTTTCATCCTCATCAGATCAGTGCTAAGAAACAGAGATCAGAATTGCAACATGTATTATACGTACGTACGGATGAGCAAAATAGAGATTACATTTCAGTAAGGAATAATATGCAAGAGGGTAGCCTGATCATGCAAAAGTTTACAACGTTACTAGCTACTACATGGATTGTAGCAAAAGTAGCACACTAGCTGCAGCTAGGTAGGTGTGCATGGTATCACTCATAAATTTCTCATGATCTTAATTTTTCGTTTATCAAAGTCTGCTGAGTACGCTCTAGCTAGCTTATCGAAGTAGCTATTAGGGCTGCTGAGTTTGTTTATCTTCATGTACTTCTGGTGCTTTGGATGTGATGACGCTTTCTTGATCAGATGCTGCTTTTAGCCCATCACGAATTTTGGTTTCTTGGTTCTTGCCCCATAAGAAGCTGTACAGCCCAATAATCAGCAAACCTGCCCCTAAAGCACTGCATCGATCACCAATATTAATTAACCAACAAACATATGAAGCTCTCTCTTCACAAGTATATACATACAAACACATGGAATTAATGGGTGTAATTCATCTCAGTATTAAACTAACCTCCCCCAGTGAAGAGTTTCGCCAAGGAGAAGAGCTGAAAATATGGCTGTCACCACCAGAGCTAATGGGCTAAAAATCGAAGTATACACTGGACCTTTCTTGTCGATGACCCAAATTTGCAAGGTATGTGATATTCCTGTACCGGCAATGCCCTGCAGAATAATATATGTTCAGAATTGACCTTTCTCTAGATAGCATAGTGAAATATGACATAATTGGATGTTGATTAAAGAAAAAGAGAATCAAGAGACATACAGAGTAGGCAACTGCTAACAAATGAAGATCCCAACCAATCTTCCATGAATCAAGATCCCTGTGAACAATCGCACCATATATTGCCGTGCTCAGGCAGCTACAACCGAATTGTATTGTAGTTGCTCGCAATTTAGCAGGATATATTTTCAAGATTGGAGCCTAATTATTTAATTCATTTAGAGAAAAAATCACATAGAGAAGTTAGTGAATCTCCCTCTGATTAAACTAAACTAAGTTGCTGTTCAGGAAAATATACACGGCAGAGGATATGATGATCACCTGCATGATGAGCCACATGGCCCAAGCGGCATTGGAAGTGAGCAAGAGAATAGAGCCTATGATCCATTCTTCTCTCGTGTAAGTTTTCGTATCAGATTTAGGAACTTGATGATTTTTTTTATTAGAACCTGATGAGGAGTGTATTGGAGGGCCCTTGAAGAAAGTAAACACCATAGCTCCAGAGAGTCCAACTATAGTTCCAATCACCTTTGCCCTGCCATGCCGTTCACTTATGGCTAACTTTTCGATCCTGGAACATGATTTAGACGTGTTGTAAGATCAGCTCTTAATGTTCTTGCACCATAGAAAAATGCATACGAGTATAATCTAAAACTCAGAAACTACTTGTAGTGATTATTACGTACTGTATGTATTACCTCAAAATAACGGCAATGACAAAGACCATTGCAGGAATGATGTTGGTGAAGGATGTAGCAAATGTCGCAGACACATAATTCAGCGCGGTATAGAATAGATTCAGTGACAGGGCAATCCTACAACCATCAATCACATATATGTAATAATTAGAGGAAAATTCTTACATAAATCGATCGGTTAATTTATAGCTGACTTTATAGACCTTGTGACTAAAACTTCCCAATTCTTAATGAAAATCTACATGTTAGATTTGAATATTTCATTACATACCCACACGTGGCAACAACGTACAGTTTACCGAACATGGCCCACGTTAGAGGCGGACAAGTCTCCCTGCAGAGAATTAATCCACTTAGCATAAGACAAGCAAGAACACACACATGTATACAAAATATGAACAAAAATTAATCCAAGATTTAAGAACCTTTGATAGAAGAAAGCAAAAGGAGCCAAGACAAGAGTAGCAATAGCCTGGCGATAAGCTACAAAAACTGGAGGTTTCATCCCGGAAGAAATAGCTGCCTTCGAGAAAAGCGACATGCCTGCATAAGTGATCTGCGCAATGATCATTGCGAGGAGCGGCTTCTCTTGTCGTAAGCATCGTGCAAACTTCACCACCCTCATGATGTTTTCTTGGAAAATTGGTAGCTATTGACACTATAAAATTCTCACAGAAATTATGAAGTACATATATAGTAGGTTCTAATAGTCACCTGATGATGGGTGCATGCAGTAGTACTGTATATTCCCTTTCCAGAGCCACTATAAGTAGAATGGAATCCACAATTCCACATTGACCTGAATCATTTGATAATGGATTTTACTATTGAATGGAGAATAAATTTCTAGAAAAAAGCTGCTTTTTTTTCCTTCAAATTTTTACTTTTTATTAGTATCCGCTTTGATGACTAATCCAGCCGTTTTATATATCCGCAAAACTGGAAGTAAGACTCAAACTCTCAAGACTTTATTTAAGTGAATTCAAAGTTTTCAAAACCCTTTGAAAAAAGCTTTTACATCACCAAGTAATTTATATACCTAATTGTCTTCTCTCCAAATATTACATCTACTTCTAGTCTCTCCTACTTGATACATACACTAGGCATGCATGTAAATGAAAAGATTTTTTACGAGAAAAGATTTATACAAATACTGTTTCCCTTTCCTTTTTCAAATACAAGATATATCACAAAGCAGCCCATCAATTTGATTCTCATCATCTTCTTAATCCTCAGTGGTAGAAGTTGAAATGGTTATACACCTGAGTGGACCTTCTTCACTAGGAACATCCAGTTTATCTTGGGCTACAGTTTGGGCTTCTTTGTTCTTACCCCATAGGAAACTGTAGAGCCCAACAACTAGCAATACACTGCCCAACAAGCTACAACAAAGATAGGGAAAGCATGCACCATTAGCTCAGCTACATACTAATATCACAAGATAATTTGAAGAGAAAACTCATGATCATATTGAAATTTTTTGTTACTGACCTTCCGATGTAAAGAGTTTCTTCGAAAAAGATAACCGAGCATATAGCTGTCACAATGAGCGACAATGGCAAGAACATGGCCGTAAAGACTGGACCTCTTTTATCGACTACCCAAACTTGCAACGAGTATGATATCCCAGATACCACAATACCCTGCAATATAAATTAAATATTAGCTCTCTAGCTATACATCTATAGGATATTGCCCTAAACAGTGGTGAAAGCCATGACTTAATTAAAGTTAGACTCAAGTGAGATTCAATTTAGCATACGCAGAAGTTAGACTCAAGTGAGATTCAATTTAGCATACGCAGTAGGCCACGGATAAAAGATTGATATTCCAACCAAGCTTCCAAGATGATATGTTCCTCTCCCTAATTGCAGCATAAATCGTTGTTGCCACACAACTGAAGAAGCACTGCAGTGTTGTTAGCCGCAATGTTGCAGGGTATTCCTTCAAGATTGGAGCCTACGAACAAATAACTACATTATTTAAACGGAAGTAATCACCATCAAATATATAGAGTATTTAATTTAAAAGTTGGAACTTATAGTGAATTATTAACTATTCATTACCTGCGCAATAAGCCACATACACCAAGTGAAGTTAGCAACAATCATCATAAGAGAGCCTTTGATCCATTCCTCTCTAGTGTAGGTCTTGGTGAGAGAGTTGGGGGCTATGTTTTGGGAACTTGAGTACAAAGATAGACCCTTGTAGAATGTAAAGACCATTGCTCCCACCAGACTGAGGATTGCACCAGCAACCTTGGCAATGCCATACTTGTTAGTTATGGCTAACTTCTCCATCCTAGGATGGTGAACAACGCGCAACAAGTTAGGACAAATTAATAAAACAGGAAACTAGGAAGTTCCTATCGTAGTATAAATAATAATATTCTACCTGAAAGAAATGGCGAGGATAAAGACCATTCCAGGACTAGTGCTGGATATGGCCATTGCAATGGTTGCAGATGCGTATTTCAAGCCGAACATGTACAGATTCATTGACGAGGCTAGCCTAAACATTTCCAATGCCAGTTGAAAAGGAGAAGAAAAACGGGAAGAAAAAAAACATCAATAAAACAAATGTAAAAAATTAATTCATAGGGATTGACGAATCAGACGGACTAATTACCCAAGGGATGATACAATGAATATCTTGCAAAGTAGCCTGAACGTAAGTTGAGGAAACACTTCCCTGCAAATTAATTGTATACACATACAAAATCAATTAAGAAACAAATATACAGAGTTACAGTACATGGTAGATTGATCGAATTAATTAATTCCATCCGATCTGTAGTTATGAATGTGCGAAATCTTATCATTTATATTAATTCTTCAATACAAACAAGCAAACGTTGAATGTGAGTGTTAAACTTGGTGCGATAGAAATAAATTAAGAAGCTGCAAACCTCTCTAAGAAGAAAGCGAAAGGAGATAGGGCAAGAGTAGCTAATGCGAGTCTATAGGTGTTGAAGATGGAGGGGTTCATTCCAGAAGTAATAGCTGCTTTTGAGAACAAAATCATTCCAGCTACAATAACTTGAACTGTAATGGCAGCAATTACAGGCATCTGTTTCTGCAACAGAACCATCTTCTTCGGTGAGACTTTCAAACTCTCCATCTCCATCTCGCCAACTCTTTCTTAACGTATCATCAAATCAAATAACACTAGCTAGTACTACAATACAACAATCGATATAATAATTTATAGGACCACATGGCCCTGTTTTTCATTCATGATTGATTTGGTGGTATTTTTTATTTTGAAAATGTTCACATTCAAAATTACAAGTCTTTCAGAGTGGACTTTGAACTCCTACCCCATGGGAAAATTACATATACACCCCCACACTTCATGGCAACGGACTGGGGTGTATCTGTAATTTTTTGTGAAACATGTTTAAACGAGTGAAGCCGAGTACTGTATCACATAACTTACCTCGAGCTTAATCTAGAAACGAATGTATAATCGAAACGAGTTCAAACTGAACTTCATAACAAATGTAAAAAAGTCATTAGTCCACTGTTCCGACTTTATAAATATCTCGACAGGTCTCATTTGTGATTCGTGACATATTTTTTTTCTTTTTCATTTTTGTGACATGTGATAGAAGACAAGGCATTCAAAAACACTAGTGATTTCTTTTATAAAAGAATAATGGTACCACTGTTACATAAAGTAACTTTTATCACAACGTTCCTTAATCTCTCTCTTTCGTTCTACATCATTTGTGGCAAGTTCCTTAATCTCTCTCTTTCGTTCTACATCATTTGTGGCAAAGTTTTGAACAGGAACAGAGCAACAAAGCTAGGTTTCAAAGTGGAGTGACGGTATATATGTTAAATCAATCTTATTGGTGAACTGGCTACTTAAATACAATACTAAAGAATAAAGGATAATGAAATGTGAAATTTTCATAAATATGTCGTTAAAAAATCAAGCACTGCCATTGCCGCCCCTCGTCTTGAACTCTAAGCGTGAATTGGATAGACATCCACTATTAACAAAATTTCAATGGTACTACCATAAAATTTATTTAATTATTTTTCATTGAATATGACATACACTTATTATTGTGGAGTATTTTTAGCCATAAAGTCTACAAATTTAATTGTAGACCCGATCTAAATTAAATAAGTATTTTCCGTAATAGCATAAATTACTCTCTTGTGTAGTCGCTTCCCTAAAAAAAATAATTCGCTTATGATTTCGCACTCAAACCCTATAATTTGTAATTTATAGTACTAAATATACTACATATACTAACACTTGGTGGGAAACATGTAACACTTTAAATCTTCTTTTCTCCTTTCTAGATTTACTTTTCTATATATGTTAAATGATAGTCCACTCGATTATTTGGAGTCTTAATCGGTGAGTCCACTTAAAACAATTTATGTGACGCTGTAACATTATCTTAAAAATTCATTGCTAGAAATGTTCGATAAAGTAAATAGATATACTTTTCATAGATGATCTTTCACAAATGCAAGTCCACCTTTACCAAAAAGAAAGAAAATATTAACTCATTGACTAATAGTGAAAAATTGAACTAATTAATTGTTTGGAGTCTCTTTCTTCTCTGGTTCAGCAGCAGCAGCAACTGAGTGAGAAATTACAATACAATCCAACTGGGTTTCCTTTGGAAGGTCCAAGTTTTGTTGGACTACATTTTGGGCTTCCTTGTTCCTGCCCCATAGGAAACTGTAAAGCCCACCAATCAGCAATGCGGCACCCAACAAACTGCAGGGGACAAAACAGTAAATTGACATTTTAGTAAGGTTAATTTCATAATTCCGGATTTTCTTTTAGATGTTAGGGGGTAAGTAGCGTGACACCCTCAAATATAGAATGTGAGTGTGTCGCACTGATCATACCCCTATCAATCTTAAATGTTCAATTTTAAAAGAATGAAAGGTATATAAGGTAAGATGTGAATATATTTAGGACCTTCCGAAATGGAGAGTTTCCTTGAAGAGAATGGTAGAAAAGAAAGCGGTTACGATAAGTGCCAACGGACCAAATATGGCAGTGAATACGGGTCCTTTCTTGTCGACGACCCAAACTTGCATCCAATAAGTTATTCCAGTTACTACAACGCCCTGAAACACATGTTTTTTTTGTCAATTTCCTTCGGTTTAATCCACTTATTATATGCTCATGATTCATGTACATGATCAAGTGGCAAAAGTATGTATGATGAAATTTGTTGCAAAAGGGCTAACAACTTAACAAAAAGGATGGTGACAAAGTGGAAAACATAACGAAAAGGCAACAGAAAAAAATGTATATTCCTAATCAACAAAAGCATTTAGAATATAGAATCCCACACGTTTAGTAGAACTACTTCCGTTCTTCGAATAATGTTACGTACAATATTACTCGTATAACAAATCGACACTGAATATAAATTACTTCTAAACTATGTCGTATAAAAAGTTAATAAAATTAATTATATTATCAAAATATAGTTTATGTTTGTTTACGGTATAAGTTTATTAAATGTTTATCTAATGTAGTTTAAAAGTATTTCGTTGTAAATGTCAACTTCGAAAAGCTAATTATTCATGGGAAAAATATGTAATATGATGAATCTTTAAAATTCATAATCATTGCTTAATCAAATTAACTTTTCCCCCCTTTTTTTCTTTATCACAACAGTTACGTGCATTACATTAGTGTAAAATAAAGTAGGATGAGATATATGAAAGTGAACTTACGCAATAGAGCACAGATAGAAGGTTAAAGTTCCAACCAAGCTTCCAAGATGATATATCTCTCTCCCTTATTGCGCCGTAAATTGTTGTTGTTACACAGCTGAATCCGCATTGTAGTGTTGTCAATCGCATTTTTGCTGGATAATCTTTCAATATTGGACCCTAAAATAAAATGAAGAATTAACTTTAGGTTTAGGATCAATATTTTCGACAAGACACGTTAGCGGTAATGTGAGAATTGTGTACTTTTGTTAATAATCGTGTGGTAAAACTATCTATGGAAATCGAACCTGCATGATGAGCCACACACACCAAGCCATGTTTGAGGCGATCAAGAGAAGGGATCCCTTAACCCATTCTTCTCTAGTGTATTGTCTTGAGTTTGAAGTTTCATGTCCCGAGTAGGAGAATACGGGTGGGCCTTTGTAGAACGTAAATGCCATTGCCCCCAAAAGACCAAGGATCGAACCCAAGACTTTTGCCATCCCGTACTTCTTAGTTATAGCTAACCTCTCCATCCTACAAAAATTGGGATTTATATCAGATCAACAAGTGAACTTGAGCTTTGGTTCTCCTAGAAGATAGACATGTTCTTTTTCTTTTTTTTTAAAGTTAAAATATGATGGTTTCTCCTAAAAGTTCGAGCTTAATTGTACCTGAGACAAACCGCGAGAATAAAAACAATTGCTGGTGTGGTGTTGGGAATGGCCATGGCAACAGTTGCGGATGCGTATTTTAGTCCAATGTAGTGAAGATTCAATGTTAATGCAATTCTGTAACCAAAAATAAATTGCATCAATACAAATTAATTTTCCCTAACATATTAAAATAAAAATAACTTTCATATGCACTTCATAAATACTTACCCACATGAGGCAACAGCGAAAATCTTCATAAGAGCACGAAAAGTAAGTCGCGCAGATACTCCCCTGCATATCGAACAAACAAAATGTAAGCAATTTGTTAACATATATAAGGGTACCTGTTGAAATAGTTCTAACTTTTAAGTAACACCAAGTTACCATACATAAATTGTTTTAGATGACCGGTTTTAAATTGCATGGTCTAAGCGTTGAATGTAGTTTGTTTAGGTAGCGAACCTCTCAAAGTAGAAAGCGAAGGGAGCCAAGGCAAGAGTGGCGAAAGCCTGTCGATAAGCGACGAATACGGAAGGTTTCATCCCCGAAGAAATGGCTGCCTTTGAGAACAAGGACATGCCTGCATAAATAAACTGAATAGAGATCATAGCAATGTAAGGCTTTTGTTTCTCAAACCCCATTGCCAAGCAGATCATGAAAGCTTTCATTTGAGCAATTTGCTTTTGACACTCCATGAGTATATATGATAATAAGCTGTTCAATTTTATGTACAATGTTACACTGAAAATGGTTCCAATTTATAGACAAGTTCAGTAGTTGTAGGCCAATCAAATCACAATACTCACGTTATCTTGCAGGTCTCTACGTAATGGTCGTCAATTAAAGCCAGCAAATTACAAAAATGCATTCCACATAGACTTGGATTTTAACTGAGTATGTCTTAACATCCTTTTGTTTGAACTTTGTAAAAGAACCAAGTGTCTACTAAAAGGACTGTGTGATAAGATTGGTGCACCTATCGATGGGGAATAAGAATTGGTAAACTGTATAAAACTCCCCGAATTATTCAAAAATGGCAACAAATGTCTCAAATTATTAAAACTGCGTCAAATTTCCATTGAATTATATAAAAGGTTGCATAAGAGTACCCCTGACGTGCACGAGTGCGATCTACACGATCCCCGGGTTTCAATTTTGACAAGGTACGGTTCCAAGCCGACTTTGTATATCATTTAGGGTGTTTTTTGCAACTTTGATAATGGGGTGATTTGATGCTATTTTTTATAACTCGAGGGGTTTCTATGCAATTTACCCTGACACGAACATCATTTGCACGCATTTACTTCTAACTTTTTTCCCATGAGTGGGGTAAGAAACAACCCACACGGTATTTATTTGTTCATCTCGATTTTGGACAGAAATATAAATTCATGAAATTTCCTTTGCCAATATAAACAGTTAGTCATATTTTGGAAAGTTGGTTTACTTTTAAAGAATATAAATAGTTGGGTTGTCAATGTCATCTAGCTTGTAGGTGGTAAAAATAATTGAAAAACAACCCTTAAATAGATACAATATAGTAGTTGTGTCATGCACTCTCATGTGAAGGTGGTAATTCATATATCTTGTCTATTAGTTAAAAGTTAGAACGTACCATTATTGACAGGATGAGAGATTGAACACGTATCTCTAAATCGTAGGAATGGGATGAATTTTGGATGAATAACGGTGTAAATTTCTGAAATAGATGTAAAGCAAATTGGACTAGAAAAAATTAAATGAAATGGATGACTTAATTTATATTCAATGAATCTAGTCATGTACGTGTTGTGGTTGATTGTAATCTGGTGAGATTAACAATGGAAATTTATCCCTGAATAGATAGTAGCAGTAGTTATTATCTTGTTATGTAATCTATATTTGTATGATATTATACACCATGAATATGAAACGAAGACTATGGAGAGAGTCGAGATACGAAATGAGCTAAAAAAATGAAAGAAAAGGGACTGTATGTGAATTTGTATCAGATGAGATACAAATCCTTAAACAAGCAATATTTGGATTTATGTGTTCAGTTCGTGTCATCTTTGTTGCGCCTGCCTGCATAATAAGTTATATTGAGACTACCAACATCGATCGATAGATCCATATCGTCCCAATTCAGGGTTCAACTATTCAAACAACAACAGCTAGCAGCAGCACCAGAAAATATATATATACCTGTTCAAAGTTCAAACAACAACAGCAGCATGCAACATCGATTCATGCTATTATATCTTTCGGGGTTTGATCCAAATAACAAGACCGTAACTGAAAATATCCATCTTTATCATGTGGATATTGTGGGAATTGAATCTGAATTAACACGCGAAACTAAAATTTTGATTTTGATTTTGAAAATTGTACCGAAATTGTTCATGATGTAAATTGTGCATGATTACTTGGAGACACTTCACACGAGAGACGACCAAGGTTACTGGGTTTTTATTGTTCCAAAAAAGTATCACTTGGCCTGTTTATTTGAGTTTGATGATACTTATTTTCTTTTACAGAATTGAATTCGATGCAGACCTTAACGCAGCAAATATAAATATATATCTAAGATCAGGGCCGTCTATAAGGGTGTGCAGAGTGCCCGACCGAACAGGGCCCCTAATTTATTATCCATTAGTCTAATAAATAAATTTGAGTGGGACATATCAAGACAGTAAACGTAAGAAATTATCGGGTGGAAGCCAGATAATGGAATATTGTGTGAGAAAAAACATATTAGAAGAATAAAAGTAATAATAATATTATTCATTAAGAAAATTTTATTTTGGCAAGACATCGTATATAAATCTGGCACATGGCCTTTTAAATATCCGAGACGGCCCTGTCGAAGATCTCTCACACTTCAGAAGTCTAGAAATTGTATCACGTAAGATTTGACTAAGAATAGGTTACTTACAGAATGCTTAAACATTGTGGCATAATAATTGTGCATGTGGGCGTAATGTTCCGGTAATGTAACCTGAATTTATTTAGGAGTAGCACCCATCAAGGCTGGGCTCGGCCCAATCAGTCCAGTTTCTGTTTCCTTATAAGGATCGGCCCATGAAACGAAATTTTCAAAGTTCTAAACTTGATGATGGTCCGCGATAAAGTGACTTGATTCTTGCTAGTTGCTACTACCCCTCGCTCCTTTTATATCATTTAATTTTGGATCGATTTTTTTCAAAAGATTGTTATCCGTATGTGTTAATTGGATAATATTGGATAATATTGTCCTCAGTTACGATTAATGTTCAGGTATCTCGCGATAAAGTACAGTTCCATTATTGGCAAGTTGGTCAATAGAAATAGAGAAATTAATAAGAAATGCTCTTCTTTTTTTCCCATTAAATTCTACGTTTTTCTGACTATGAACTTAGAGTTTGAAGATGGGATCTTGACCACTAATTTGAGGACCCATCTCACATGAATGGATGGAACATCATATCAGAGTTTTCCCACAAAATGGAAAGAATGAATACTAATGTTACGCGGGGCATCTATATTTCCTCATTAAGTCAAACAATTTGGAATTATCACCTTGCAAGCATCTACCTCAACACTATCCATCCTCGGTCCTAAATATTTACCTAACCTTTTTCTTTCACTCTACTTATTTTACTATTCTACTGTCACTATATTTATATATTATTATCGCTGGGGTAGGGTAAATGGGCAACAATTCTTACCCCGGGGATTAAAAATAAATAAAAACTGACTCAATGTGTCGGAGGTTGCAATACTCAATTACAAAAGGAAATACCTCCAATTTCTCTTTATTTTAAGGTGATTCGACGTCATATCCACTTTCCAACTCAACTTTCTTCAATACTCTACCACCAATAACCTCCTTTCAATAACAAACTCATTTGAACCACCGGTCAAACCATTTGTATCATAACTGGTTAGTTCAAGTGAATTCATTTATATAATCCCTTAAGATAAGTGACTGATAAATCTAATGTCATATCTTTTGAGGTTAAAATTCCACAGGATAAATAAATAGTACTAGCTATTAAAACTTACTCAAAAGACATTAACAACTAAACAAAGCTATAAATACAGTTGAGCTTATGTTCATGAGAATTTTTCCTCACTCACAAAAGTAAAGGGTGAAAATAAGTAAATATAAATATTCATAACCCATGACATTTACACTCGGAGAAAGAGAAAAAAAGTAAAAATAACAAAAATAAGAAAAACGAAGTACAATTAAACCCCACTTATTAGTCCCCTCCAATTCATTCCACCTTTTCCCCACGCCATTTTCCTTTTTAATCTTCATATTATGTAGTAGTAATAAAATAAATTGTAATTTAAAAAAGAAAAATAAAAAAAACTAACCTTACAAAAACAACCTCTCATCATATCACATGGTTCCCCTTTTTTTTTTTTTTAACTTTATTTTGTTACCTTTAGCCTGTATTTTTTCACCGCCCCTCTGTCCCCTCCGCCCGCTTCTGACACCATCCTGCAAGTCTGCCCCCAGTCCATTTTCTCTGTCATCCTTTCTCTCCCTCTCTAAAACCTTAAAATTAATTACTAGTCCCTGAAAATGGCTGCTTATTATTACTGTTGGTGACCATCTCATACCTTCCTTCCTCATCCTCCTCGTCATCTTCCATATCATCATCCTCCTCTCCATCCTCGCTATTGTTCCGACTCGCTTCGTGCATTGTCGAATCATCGTTTGGAGCAGAAGCAGCAGCTGGTTGTTGTTGAGGTGGAAGTGGCCATTGTTGCTCCGGTTGAGCCATGATGGGCGCCTGGTTAGAAAACCCAGGTACGACGATTTCGTTCTTGGCTTTCTCTTTGTACAATGCGTCCAGCTGGTGGAAGTATGGGCATGTCTTGGAATCTTCAGGCCGTTTTTTGGAGCTCTCTTTCACTTTCTTGAAGTACTTGTTTATGTTCTCCCATTTCTCTTTGCATCTCTTTGAGCTCCTGTTGTACCCCAGTCTTCCCATGCCAGCTGATATCTCTTCCCACAGCGGTCCCTTCGGCCCGTTCTCTTGATACTTGATATCCAGATTCGTTCGTAGCTGGATAAGTGCTTCTATTTCAGCCTTTGGCCATCTTGACGAGCTCGTTGGAGTTAGACTATCTACTCCATTGTTTGTTTTCGTAGAGTCCACAATCATTTTTGTCGGCGTTACTGACATGGCTGGTGGTAATGGCGTTGACACTTGTGCTGGTGGTGGTTGGAAGTTTATTTGTTGGGGAGGTGGTGGTGGTGGTGGTTGTACCTTCTAGAAAATAAATACAATTAACAATTAATTAATGCAAATCTTTATTGTTGTTCCGAAATTCTACAAGTTGGAACTTTTAGATACGTAGTATTTAGAATAAACAGGAAACAATTAATGTGTACCTGTTTCGCCACTTGGGGCGGTTGTCCATTACCATTCTTCGCAATTGGAATTTGCAAGTCGTGTTGCTGGGTTACCTTTTGCAAGAACTGAATCACCGCGGCATCTTTTGCAGCAGCTACCGACCTCTCTTGGACTAAAAGCTCGTGCTCCCGGTTCATCCTCGCCATCTCTTGTACCCTCCAAGCTTCTTCCCTTGACATCCGTTCCCTCTCGCGCTTCTCCAATGTTTCCAAAAACTTCCTTTGCATCTCCTCTTGTTTGTGAACCACATCATTCAACAGCCTCTGAAAGTAATCCTTCCACTTCCTCTTCTTCCCTTGCCTCCTATGGATGTCCTCGTCCGAAGAAGTGGAAGAAGACGTCGAATTGGACAGCACGGGAGGAGGATTCGAGGCATTCATCGACGGTGGAGGAGGCATGTGGAGTGCAGGTTGGAATGTGGATATGCTCATTGGATTGTTAGGCGTCACAACTCTCAAAGGGGTTGGAGTACTCGGGGTCGATGGAACAGTACTAACATGCGACGATAGTGGTGGTGGTGGTGGTGCTGCCGCCATCGTGGTGGGTGGAGGGAGGACGACTGGTGGCTGAGGAGTGTTTTCCAGAGCCTCTAATTGCTCGAAAAAGCGGTAACTCTTGGCGTCGGGTTTGGATTGTCGCCCATCTTTTGTACGCTTGTGATACTTGAAGACGTTCTCAAATTTCTCTTTGCATTTCTTTGCGCTTCGGTGAAATCCAAGCTCAGCCATTTTCCTGTTGGATTAAAAGTAATAACAGTTGGCAACATCAACAATAATCAATTTATTACAGTACAGCTAATAATGATCATATGTGGTTGATTTGTACAATAAAACCAAATCCTACTAAAAACACATAAAATTAACAGCACTGATTCATAAAACAACATTAACTAACCGATAAAACAGGAAAAATATGTCCATTCCATTCAACTTGTACTAGTACTAATAATAAAATAAAATAAAACTCAAATCGGCCTTTTCTGCGCTCAAAAGCTGATGAGCTCAAGTGGAAGAGAGAATATTAATTTCAGCTGCTAAAAGACAAAATGAGACCTGAACTGAACTCCTCAAAAACAGCTCAATTCTTGTGAGAAATCAATTAAACTGAAATGAAAATTAATTCAAAAAGAGAAAAAAGAAAAAAAGGAAAACGAGTAATAGAAGAAATGAATGACCCACGGAAATGCCTTATACGGCAAAACTGGAGAAATCTTGAATTGGTAAGCAATCTACTACTACTTACTGGCAAAAAAATTCAGTCAGAAATACATTTAATTACATTCATTCATTCAGTGATTGAAAAAATAAATCTGAAAACGGTCAAAAATAGTACTAGTAAAAGTATAGTACCTGGAAACTTCATCCCATAATGGACCTTTGAGACTAGAGTCTCTAAAAACAACATCCATATCAGACCTTATTTTCAGCAACGCCAATGTTTCATTTCTCGGCCACCTGTTTCCGCCACCTCCACCACCTCCGCCGCTCTCCTCCATCCCACCTCCTCCTGCTACCGACGACCCACCAACCTCACTGCTTCCGCCACTCAACCCACCGCCGCTCTCACCCGCATCACCACCGCCGTCAACACCTAGCAGCATCACTATTCTAGCTAGCTAGACTCAAACAAAATAAAAAATGAAACAAACAAAGCTCAGGGTGAAATTTTTTAAATAAAAAAAAAAGATTATTAAGAAAATGAAAAATGAAAACTTGCTGTGTGTGTGTGAAAGAAGATGGATTGGCGTTGTGGTGAAATTGGATTTGAATTTATATATGCGGTGGATCTATCTGTCTGTCAAAAAAATAAAAATTAAACTAGTTCCTTTTTAATAATGATTATGATATGAATATGATAAAAATATTTCCAGCAAATATTTTTTCCCTTTTATGCTCTCTCAGTAGAAAGAAGAAGAATCTTTATTATTCTTTATTATTTTATAGATAGACACACAGAGAGTACTACTGTAACTTTACCTAGCTACCTTGCCTGGCCTGCTGCTGCTGCTATAAAGGGACCGCCTATTTCATTTTCTACCGCGCGGTAATTATTTTTTCAAAAGAAAATACGAGTATCTATTATTACCATAATAATGATGTGTACGTATACAGGAGAAATGTATATATAATAGTAGTAGGGTAAAAATTGGAAAAGGAAAAGAATATAATAATAATAATGATAAATGATGTGGGGATAGAGATGATAAGTTGGTTTTTGTCTGTCCAGCTAAATATAGTTAAAAGCCGGGTCCGTGTAGGTCACCTTTGCTTTTCTGGCTTGTTTTTTTTAATTTCTCTGATTATTATCAATATTCATTCATTCATTCATCTCGTAAAAAATTCATTCATTTCATTTAAAACTACTGTACTGTGTAGTTTTTACGGAATTACCAACTTACCCCCTCACATGTCACCCATTGACCTTTTTAATCATAGATAGATTCCCTTATCTGACTGGATTGCTTGCTTGCTTTCCTTTTTAATCTTTTCTATTCCCTTTTAAATAAATAATCACACATCTGATCATTTTTTCATCAGGGGGTTTGCTTATGTTTAACGGGGTTCTATTTCCCCTCCTCCCCCATTTCACTAAGTTACGCCTCGCATGTTCCCACTTTTGGTCTGCAAAAATATTAATGTATTAAAGTAATATAATAAGCATGTTGATTCAATCAATTGATTGACTTACCAATCAATTTTAATCTGTTGATCTTGCGTATTCAATTTTAATTTGGTGCGTACATGTGTCATTAGTTAATTAAAAGATGTAGGGTTCGAATCTTGTTGGCGTGATTTTCTTCATTATTTTTATTATTATTTTTATTGAAGGTGTTTGGTTCGAATCTTGTTGGCCTGATTTTTCTCTATTATTTGTATCATTATTCTAGTTGAAGGTGTTGGGTTCGAATCTTATTGACGTAATTTTTTTCTTTTTTATTTATTCTCTTCTTAAATTTTTATTTTTTAACATAAAGTTGTATGACGTATTATACTTAATTTTAAAATATAACCATGATATGTTATTATAAAAAAAAGACATACTTCCTCCGTCCAATAAGAAATGTAACACTTGATTTTGTTGACTTTTTCGATGATCATTTTGACCTTAAATTATTCTTAAATCATACGATAAAAATAACTAGGGAGCCCAAATAACTAAAAACATCATATTATGAAACTAGAATGTTTATATGAAGCACTTGACAATAATATTCAACTGATGAAAAATACCATTAACATGCGAAAAATATACATTGCAGATTTTGAAGTTGAATGTTTCCAAAGTTTAGAGATGTATCCGATGGTTCTTAACTCATCGGAAGAATACTTTTTGTATGTCTAATATAGTTCAATTCAAAACTATTAATTGCATAACTACAAAAATTATATACTTTTATAGCACACAATTTATATTAAGTTTAATTACTCAATTAGTTATTTTTTTATTACGTTTGAAGTCATTATGTGAAAATTATATATTCACTCCATTTATTTCAATATATTATTTAATAAAACAATAATGTTTTACAAGATTACGCTTCACACGCATAGCGTGTGATGCGGTTCCTAGTATAAACTAAACTTGGTATTTGTAACTATTAAATTTGAATCCAATTAAACTAGTTGTTTTTTTTATTTAGAAAAGAGCATAACATAACTAATAAAAATATCCACCGTAGGTTAGTAATAAATGAGACTCGTAAGGTCTAACCTGGTTCAATCCCTAGATAAGATGTTTCATCCGTATTTATTTGAAAGCTAGTTCCTGGAACATTTTAACAGAAAGGTCAAATAGTAAAGTTAAAGAATTAAAGAGATATGAAACGTCTAACCTGACTTTGGTAAAAGTCACGAACCCATCCGCATCTCGAAGTATCTTGAGCTCCTCGAGTAAAAAACATCTTGATCTTCCCAAATGCCTTATAATAATAATCTGGGACCTTTTCATATTTTGCTCAGGAGACACGTACAAATCGAGGTTCGTACACACGCATGCAGGGGAAACCACCCGCATCTCGAAGTATCCTGAGCTCCTCAAGTAAAAAACATCTTGATCTTCCCAAATGCCTTATAATAATAATCTGGGACCTTTTCATATTTTGCTCAGGAGACACGTACAAATCGAGGTTTGTATGCACGCGAGGTTCGTACACACGCAGGCGAGGTTCGTTGTGATTCGCGATATACAGATTAGACATATTTCAATATCAACAATAGGGTACTTTTTAAGTAGGTGGAAGAAACGTTTTAAGTAGGTAACTAAATCACTTTAATACGTATTCCATAAAGTTTTTAGTAAGAGAGAGAAAGCAGTTGATGCATTAATAATTGATACTCGAATTTGGGATTAGCGCCCTTTTAATTTATAGGCATTGGTCACTTTAATTCGATCAACCTTCTCATTACAAGTTGTAGATGCTCAGAAATCTACAATTGATACTTGATCATTCGTGGGCATCAACTACCTGTGAGACAAAGGATTAGCGAAAACTAAAGCGTGGCGACCTGCAAGATCAACAACCGAGAATGCGTAAGATTCCACTGGGACACCGGTGTGGTGCCGACCGTATGGACTCTGGCGCTCAAGTTAGCGAGTTTGTGATAATAAAGAATAAAGTAAACGTGCGATTAAAATTAAATAGAAACTTAACTAGAATCGATGTCGGTGAACAGTGAGAAATCTAGGTCTCCGACGAATGAATTGGAATGACTTAGGGTTCCGGTGGCCAAGATAGATTTCTCTAAGGTCCTGGCGTCGACTATGGATTCTTACGAGTTGATTGAATATGCAAGTGGATATGGCCGGAGTACGGTAGATTTCTTGTAAGTCCGATTTTCTCAAGTGACGAGCTTCAGTAAGTTGTAATTGGATCAGTTGCAATTGGATGATTTTCTTTTTCCCTCAATCCCCTTTTTATATTAGGTCTTGCAGACTCTTTCTCCCACTCCGCCAACCGTTAGTTAAGTATGCGGTCCTTTCTATCCGTTTCATAACGTTCAGTTGTTGAGGTTGAGGGAGTCATAACTGTTGGAGCACGTTGCGGGGAGTTGAGGGAGTCAAGGTTCCGGGAGTGGCGAACTAACGTTTAGGAGGGCGACTTAATGGGAGCGAATTGATAGATGCTTATGGGAGAATGTGGCACCAATTTCATCCTTATGGGAAGAGGTACCCGACGACTTTTATAAACCCGGTTACCTTCGGATGCTAGCCGGTCACCACACGTAGTTAGCAACAGCGGAGTCTAACTAGACTGTATACTAATTCACGGTCAAATGGTAAAAATTGGATTGTCATGAGAACGATTTTGACTAGTGAACTGACTTTCTTCGTGAATAATAAATCGGGTCAACATATGACCAAGTGGATTATTTTTTGACAATACACAAGTGTAAGCCCCACAACGTGTCACGTAGCCCTAGTAAATCCGACGTTGACACTAATGGGCCTATAGTCCAAGTCCAAGTAGGTTTATTAATATTATGTTCTTGTATCTTCTAGGAGATACATCAAGTACATATGTTCGTGGTTAGGTTTGAGGATCTTTGGTTGGTTCCCATCTCAAACCTACGTTTCACCAAGGGAGATGATACTGAGCATACATTGTTTTTGGATATATCAGGTGCCCAAGTCCGTAGTCAGGTTTCGGATCTGCCTTTGGTACCTGTCTTGGACTTGAACTTCCACAACGGAAATGATTCTAGGCGCATTATCTTTTGGGTCAGATTCGGACCATGTGATCTTGACGTCCTTGGTAGATCTTTTCGGGTCCTTGTGGGCGTGGCACTGACGTAGTACGAATGGGCTGTTACGAACTAAGGGTAATTCACCCTAGTTCCTACTATAAAGTATAATTACCGGTCATACATATTTGACTATTATCCATAGTGTGTACGACAGAGCATTTGGTATGGTCGTTTGATTTTTTTATGTCGACTTTGACTACAAATTAGTTTTAAATTAATTATAAATTATTTTTCTAAAAAAACAAATTGGTTTTAAATTACACTAATTTTTTATAACAAAATTTGTATTATGAAAATAGACGTCATGAACTTTCATAAAATTTTATTAAATA
The DNA here is from genome assembly GCA_028274465.1 of Plantago ovata. Taxonomy (NCBI): domain Eukaryota; kingdom Viridiplantae; phylum Streptophyta; class Magnoliopsida; order Lamiales; family Plantaginaceae; genus Plantago; species Plantago ovata. The sequence continues at coordinate 128,431,138 of CM051456.1, read as the reverse complement.
TTTTTTTATGTTATAGGAGTAACTTACTTTAAAGTCGACCTAAAAAAATTAAATGAAATATTTTTAACGAGACGTATTAATAAAAAGGATTAATCGGTTAAAGGATGGAGTGCATGTGTGTATAAATAAATTAGGCGCGGGTATATATATAGATTATGGTAAATGTGCAGCCACGTCGGGGTAGGAAGTTGAATGCGACTGTTGCAAATTGAAGAACCTCTTGTAATAATTGATCAAACTTGTGTGAATGATTAAAAGAAAAAGTTAAGTAAAAAAGATGATCGATATTATTAACACACACACACTATATGGCTTAAACATAGCGTTGAAAGGTCATTTTTTAAGGGTGGGATCCACGGCTTGAAGAATTAAACTGCAACTACTATTACTAGTTCGATCGGATAATATCATATATATAGTGATAGCACATAATAATAATAATACATTCATTCATTTATATAACTCTCATGTAATAAAGTAGTCATTTGTAATATCGTTAGGTTCTCCGACCTACCGTAATTAATGTAAAAAGAAATGTACTACTAGTAGTTGCAGTTTTCAACAAGAAGCTTCTTCTTAATTTTTCCATTCTCTTTCACTTGAATATTGGCGGACTACTACTAAATATGGAGTAGTATGTCTCCTCTCCATTTCTTTATTATTACAAAATTCTAGTTACAATTATTATCCAAATATTATTAGTTTTTTTCATAGAATATGATATTCTTTTTAATGTATATATTTTACCAACTGAAATGATAAGGTGACTAGTAATTAATAAGGTAATTGAAAACTAATAGAGTGGCTAGTACGTGACTAATCACCTTATTTTTTCATAAACTATATAGAGTAATCTATCAAATCAATCAAATTACTAGCATTTATCAAACATATTTATTAATGTCCAAAATTCAAATTAATAAGGTGAAATCATCTTATAATGTGATGTCAGACACACACTTAACCTACGATACTATTGTATTTGGTGATTTATATGTTACACAACCACCCTAATAAATAATTAGCTTAGCCAAAATTCATTTTTTCCATGTAAAATTTGATGATTTTTTCACTTTGACGCTCTGTTTTAGGTCGATCATTTTCTTATGTTATTCTTGTAAATTTAATCTGTTTTTCATTAGTATTTTTCTTTTTTAAGTCAAATTGTTACTCCCAAATCCCAATTACTTCCGCGTGACCAAGTAGCTTTTTTGATTTCTTACCTTAATTATTAACGCAAGAGTGAAAAGTGAAAACATAAGAAGAAAGGGCGTTTCTAGCGTTAGGACTTGGGTGTTTTTATTAACATACGTCCAATATTTCTAAGTGTAGAATAGGCGTTCTACACACAGAATATGCATCGATGTTGAATAAATTGGCAGAATTATATGACAATATAACAGTGACATAACTGTAAATAAAACCCCATATATGTCCAAGAATACAAAATTGAAAAGGAAAAAAAATTTTTTTTTTTTTTTAGAAAAAAATGAAAAAAAAAACTTTAAACACAATAAATCAAAACAAGCAAACCTAAAACATTGTCAGTACTCCTAATCTCATTCAAGAAAGTGTCTGGTATCATCGGTTAGAAACCCAGGGTATTGTATCATCATTATTCATTATCCTTATAACACCTCATTCAATTAGTTGCATCATCAATATAACATGTTAGTACTCCTAATCTCTATTGAACTAATCGATCTTTCCAGGCGATTTCGATCTGCTATACAATATAAATTTCATCATAGATTTTTGGGGGCAGGGAAGCCGGACTGTTGCCATGTGATTACAGTTTAAACAATACTCCGGGGATAACGACAAGAACAAAACTATAGCATTCTCATAGCTAAATAGAAACTGATGATGTATCAGAGGAAAGATCGTAAGGAGGATGAACATGGCAAATGAAATTTAGGGATTTAGGGTTTTTGAGGTTTTGATCGAAGGTTTTGCTCGATGGATATAATGCCCTGTTTTTTAACGTGTTGTTTTATGTGTATGAGTGATTTACATTTTTTATTTCTTTTCTAATTTTAATTGCCCATTATAATTTTAATTTTGTATATTTTGGACAAATATGAAATTATATTTACTGTTGTGTCATTGTTAAACTCTTATATAATTCTACCAATATAATTAACGGTAATGATATTCTGTGCGTAGAACGCCTATTCTAAAATTAAAAATTTTGTACGTACACTATTCCACTTTTCCAAAGATTTGGGTCCTAACCATAGAAATACCCAAAAGAAAGAAAAGGAAAAGTATAAAAAAAAAAGGATTTAGGATGATAAGAATGAAATGATGAGGAATGTGAAATAAAGAAGTGATAAGCGTTTTCCCTTTTACCATAACAATAGTAACTTTGGAATTACTATTACAGTAGTTTCCAAAAAAGAGATCAACGTATGCGGCTCCTCAGTCCTTTACTTCCAAATCAGGAAACCCATCGACCCATTCTACTGCCGTCATCTAATCAGATTTATCTCACCATAATCTTCACCAACCGATATCACGGGATCGTGTAATAGTAGCATTCCTTTTTTACTTTTACCACCCGCAGTTACATTTTTACTCTAGCATTAACGCACCATTTTTGTTTTTTGCAGTCAATATTCTTTTTTCTGTTTTGACTATTATTAAACTATAACGTTAATATTTAACATAATTATATTATAAAATTTAATTTTTATATAATGTTGTTTAATGTTCTACGAGTATTATATACTATAAGTTAAAAGTGATTTATAATTAAAATTAAAATGTATTAACATTAAAATAGTTAAAATGGTATAATTAATTTGGAACCGGAGAGTATAATATAGTACTGTATTTCAATTCATACGGCTAGGCATTTTATGGGCAGAACTAACTTTAAAAAAGATATATAGATCGAACTTTTAATTATGATTGAACTTGTTACAAGTTGGCCATACTAGCTAGTTGTTGTATGCGTATAATTATCTAAACGGAAAAAGGATATATAAAAGAAATAAAATAAAAATTTAGAAATTCAAATCGTTGACTGTCGGAAAAGAATAGATAGGTACCAAATGAAGTGATAGGCCATAGGTGTGTTTGACGTATTTCATGTATTGTTTTTAAACCGAAAATCCAACTTCCTTTACTCTTAATTTTATACTACCTACCTCGTTTCATAATAAGTTTTTTATGATTTATTTTTTTTCAAATTTTAACCGTAAATTACTACTATATTATACAATAGAAAAAATATAATAAAATAATATTATGAAAGAAAATAAAGTATATTTTTAAATATAATATATACTACTAATCATGTGTAATATAAGATTAATTTGCTGTGAAAGTTAAAAAAAATCAACCTTATGAAGCTTATTATGGAACAAGAGTACTGCTTTTTAACCACCTTATAATTTCAAATATACTAATTAAATCAATTTATACCTCTATCAGAGCTCGAATCCGACATGTCCTTGTTACTTTAGCACCCTAACCACTCGACTCCCTTATAAGTCTGTATTTTTCATGTATCGTAAATATTATCCATATATATACTGTATATATGCATGTATTATAGATAATAATTAATTAGATTAGAATTATTAGAAATGAAAAAGGGAGACTATATGTGATCTAGTGGAGAAGTAACAAGGTTGGTAAACATAAAAAATAAGGCGGAATTTGCACCGCGTTGCAATTTGTGTTCAACTTGATTTCCGGTTAATGAATGTCACGACCTAATTTAGCTCACCACATACTGACATCCAATAGAAAAAAAAAAATAAAAAAAATAAAAAATAATCTCACCATTCCATAAGTCTCCTAATTTAATTTTTTTCACTTAACATCTTTCAACTTTAACTTTCGATGATTACACTTAAACTATAATTATAATGATAAATTGTTTAACGAAATTATATTATGAAAATTCAGGTTCTATATATATTTTCATAATATAAACGTAAAATACTTTATCATTATATAATTATAGTTGAGAGTAATCGAAAGTCAAAGCTGAAAACTGTTGACTGAAAAATGTCAAACTAGAATTCTTCTGGTGAAACGGAGAGAGTTCTTACTAGATCACCTTATTATTTCTTCTATTTATTTTCTATTAACTTTCGTTGATTCAAGTACTAAAACAAAACACTATACTTCAAATCAAGTTCGAATATTATGAACGTAAAAAACGTCCTTTGGAGAACGGCCAAACAAGACCTCGACACTAGACCCTTCGTTTCTTAGATTCTTTTATTTGTTTGCTAAATATTGTAGACAGGGGCGGAATCAGAAATTATCATTAGTGGGGCGAACTTACATGTAAATCATTTATTGGAAGTTCGGGGGACGAAAAGTTGAAAATTCATAAAAATTCCCTTTGAAATTTTTGAAAAATCGTATATTCTTCCTAAAAAAAAATTTTTTTTTGGAAGCCGGCCCCTGGTTCCGCGGCTGATTGTAGAAATACAAACAAGTATGTTTGTGAATGAATATTTTTGTAAGTTACGTGGTTCGTTTGTTGCGTGTCCTAACAGAACATAATTACTTGAAGTAATAACATAAGTAATTTTATAGCCGTATGTTTTTTTTTTACTAGTAATAGTTGTCGTGGTGCTTGGCTGGATGTCGGCTTCCTTTCGGTAGCAGCTGCCCTGTACTTGTTAATTAAGAGATGCTTTCACACTATTATACTAGTAATTTCTTAATAACAACCCTACTTAATTACGTAATAGTACAGTAATTAAGTGTGTCTCACATGATACTATAATTAACAAATTAACAGTGTATCTATCTTTTTTAGTTGGGTGCAACTCTTGTACGTGCACTTTGTAACTTTGTATATATATTTTTTAAAACCATTGTAACCTCCAAACGCAATCCGAATCGATTAATCGATCTCGAAACCACCCAACTCCATCTCCCACATGACATCTCAACCAACGACTCATTAGTAAGAGACCAGCAACGAACCCTAAGACCTCTGAACCTTACACGACTGATCTGCACCGTCAGAGATAATGGATCCAAACCATAAACTGTAACACATGAAAGCTGAAAAAAGAAAGGATAAAAAAGATCCAGATCTTGTAAAATACAAGAGAAAAGAGATCTAGATATGGAAAAAACTAGAAAAGAAAAGACAAGAACTTGAAAGAAAAGAAAAAGAGTGGGTCAGATTGGAGCTAGCACCAGATCGGGGCAGAAGCTCCGATTTGAAGGAAGGGAAGAAGGTTTTAGTCGCTTAGTAATGGAGAAAAAAAGAATATTTTAGAGAGAGGATTTTTAGAGCGTTTGGTAACTCCTCAACAAAGAAAATGCATGAAGGAACCCAAAAGTAACTTTGTACATTCGTATTTCTTTGTTGGAATAAATTTTTGCCGTTTAAAAAAAACAATTAACAGTGTACTACACTAGTAGTAGTAATTAAACGTCTCAATGCTTCTAATTATAATCAACTCATCCATCCCAAGCTACTAGCTGCCGCATCTCATGCTTTCCTCCTAAATTATTTCATACTCATTTAACAAGTTTTTACTAGCGCATATCAATTGCACCATGTACGATGCAACACGACCTAATCAGGATGTATTCAGGGGCAGATATAGGATATGGAGAATATGTCGCATATTGATTACATGCATAAAGTAATTAAATGTGTACTGCAATTAAGTTTACAGTTTTTTTAGTGCAAATTAAGTTTACAGTTTAAATAGGTAAGAATTTGGAATACAAACTTCACGTTAGAACTTAGAAGTAGGTGTATCTCTGCGGGATCGTAAAATAAACCGCATCAAGTTGACCCAGTAGCCCAACTTTGTGTGGGTCTTAATGATTGGAAAATATACCATCCTTATTTTAGTACTCGGTTCTATTCCTATAATATAATAATGTACTTCCTCCATTTCAATAATAATTTTCTCTTCGGTCAAGAGGGTTCATGTTTGACCGCACATTACTCATAAATTATACGATGTAATTCTTTTTTAAATTTATAATTAAAGTTCATAAGTTAGTAGTATTTTAATTTTTTTTAAATTTCTTTTATCAATATAATTTAGGTGTAATATACGAGTCAAACATGATTGTCGTTGACCAAAGAGGAAGTTTGTAATAAAATGGAGGAAGTATCATTTAACTTGTTTTTAGTCGATTTTAATTTCAAGTGATACCGAAAAAATATTTTATTAAATTATGTTATGAAATTGGATATCGATAAATTAAATGATACATTATTATTAAGGCAACAAAGGTAGTATAATAGCGCGAAAGATAATAATAAAATAATGAAAAGAATATATAATACGAAGTATAATAATAACTGTAAAATAAAAGTGGAGAGCGGAAAGATGAAAATGAAAAACAAAAACTTAAAAAGTCAAATAAATAAAACCAACAAGAGTGGAATCAAAAGTTGAGTAGTACTACACTGGTTTTAAAGAATCTTTCACTTCACCTATGTTTCAATGCCCCTAGCTGAACAAAAGGATTCTAATTCTATATGATTGTGTCCAATTTTTTTAATGGACTCCAAAATTTTGATGATCCCCAAAAGATTTATTCTCAATAATATATAAACCCATCATATATTATAATTACCCACTTTATAGTGTAATATGCGTTATCCCTAGACTAGATTCCATTGGCATTGCAAATTGCAATGCATGTGTTTTCAACTTTGTTTTTGCATCACTTATGTTTTTTTGTACAAGTATATATATTTGCTTGTAAATCACTATCTTGGAATAAAGGAAGGAAAAAGAAATACTCCTAACAAATTCCTTCCCCCCCTCATGATATATAAGTAGTTAGCTTGTACAATAGGCTTCACTAATCTATAATTCAACCTAGTATTTACATGGTTACATTATAAAAAACAAGACAAACAATACGGTTGAACACCCACCGTATATATATTACATAACTTGTTTGAAGACGTGATGGACGAAGAGGGTGGTCAATATTTACTCCGGCCATAATCATCATTATTGAGTAATGATCTAATGTGTTGTCAACTTGGACATGCAGGTTCAGGAATATGTGTACTTAGCTTACGTAAAATGTGTAAGCATTTTACACATCATTGTATTTGTAAGTTCTCTCTATTGTAAATAAAATTTATCGTTTCCAAAATAACATATAGTAGATGCAAAGGACATGTTGTCTTAGGTATCTTAGCTTATAGTAGGGTTTTTTTATTTTAATTGATTTTTTCATTTAAGACGGAGGGAAAAAAATGGTAGACATGATGATATTAATTCATTCTATAAAAATTTAACACGTAGATAGAAATGTCAAATAGTCATTTATATTGTCCCTCTACATTGAAAGCAGGATTTTAGCATGCAACATGGAACATGCATGCAAGCTTCTCAATCACACCATAACAAAAACAAATTACACATCTTTTCAATTTTGTGGAAGTGAGTCTATATAACTCGATCTCTGTACTGTTTTGTTTAGTAAAACAGTAGCAAAATAAATTACTAGCTTCATAGTAAATAGCTATGGAGGGACATGGACCAATATGAGTTCCGATGACACAAACAATTGATGCTGGCCCATATTGGAAAAGTTACATGTAGTGCAGTACCCTAATTTATCAATTTTAACTCTTTTATTAACAAATTTCGATAAAAAAAATTGTTAATTAAAAAGTAAAATCAAAATAGATAATTCAGAAAATTACATAAAAGAACCACTCGAGGGCACCTAATTGCTAAAATAGCCACTTTAAATAACTACTTACAAAAAAGGTCATTCTATTTTTTGTGCCCTAAAATCTAATAATCTCTTACAATAAAGTTTATTCTATTTTTTGGTGCCCTAAAAGCTAATCAATTTGGATCTCAATTCCTCGCTGGACACCTATGTTTTCACTAAAATGGATTCTGATGGTGTTTTTTACATCCATTAGTTTTAATTAATTACTAGCTAATTATATTTAACTATTTTTTCTAACTAATTAATATTTACACAAAAACTAATGAAACTGGCATTTAATTTTTGTTGTTGAAACTAATGAAACTTTCATCTCTGTTGTTGAATCTAATGAAACTAACATTTTTTTTGTTCGCTTGTGATGCTGAAACAAATGAATTTAGCATTCGTGTTGCTGAAACTAGCATTTTTGTGGCTCAAACTAACACTTATGATGCTTAAACTAATGATCTAGCATTTAGTTGTTGAAACTAGCATTTGTGTTGTTGAAACTAATGATACTACTACCTCCGTCTCACAAAACTTTGCCCACTTTCCATTTGTAGGTGTCCCACAAAACTTTACCCATTTCCTTAAATGGAAGCTACCCCACACATTAAAAAGATTATTTTGTACACTATATTACAACTTTGCCACTAATTTATACTTTAACAACTCTATTCCAATTAAAATATTAACATATCCCACTAACTTTATACTACTTTATTGTTTATTATTAAACTGCGCGCTAACCCTAGTGGGTAATGTTTTGTGAGACGGAGGGAGTAGCATTTGTGTTGCTGAAACTAGCATTTGTGTTGCTGAAACTAACACTTATGATGCTGAAACTAATGAAAATAACATTTTTGTTGTTGAAACTAATGAAATCAACATTTTATGATGTTGAAACTAGCATTAATAGTTAGTTTCAACTAGTTTCAGCTAGTTTCGGCCAGTTTATGAAACTAGTTTTTATTTGAAACTAAATTTTGTCTGAAATTAGCTTCTGAAACTAGATTTTATGTGTTGAAACTAATTTGAAACTATGTTTTTTCAGTTAAAATAATGATTATATTTTTGTAATTATAGTTTCCATATTTTTTAAATTTATTTAGTTTAGTATCAATAATTTTTAGAGTTAATTTAATTATTTTATAAAATTAAAAACTAGTTTTAAAGGTTAATTTCAGGACAAATATAAAATTAACAGTTAGTTTCAAATTGTTTCAGTCATTTTTAGCTAGTTTTAGCCATTTTTAGCTAGTTTCAGCCATTTTTAGCTAGTTTCAGTGGCTGAAACTAGCTTCCGGATGTCAAATTTGCTATTAAATCCAGTTGAGCGAGATTTTGAGGTCCATTTCTGTAGGCGGATTTTAAAAATCTTCATTAAATTAAGTTTAACGAGTTTTTGAGGTCCATTTTAGCTAGTTTCAGCTAGTTTAAGTGGCTGAAACTAGCTTCCGGATGTCAAATTTGCTATTAAATCCAACTGAGCGAGATTTTGAGGTCCGGAAGCTTAGTAAGTAGCGAGCATTTGGTAACTAATGTTTTAAAGTGGCTTTATTTGCAATTAATTGTTGTTTTTTTTATTTATATGTATATTTTTCCCTAGATAATTTAGAATGAGACAGAGAGCTAGTATAAATGAAGTTATAGTTTGTTACTTTGTTAGTTTTATTTATAATTTTGAACATGGTAGGCATGTGAGATGAGTGTAGAAGACATAACATCATGTGTTATCCATGTGGTTAATTAACTTTTAACCCTCCCTACGAGTTGATATCAAACGGAGACTGATTTGATGACTCGGTTGTGCTCCTACGAGTTGAAAGAGGGGTTGTGGTGTTGCATCATTGCCATGGGAGCTGTGGGAGCTTAGGCCTTGTTCATTCGGTATTCGGATCACATAGACGTTTGTATGGAGTTCGAGAGGCTATCAGTATATAGGTTGAGGTTCAGTCTTAGACACTTTGGGGATCGTAGCTTAGCTAGAGTCCTCGGGTGTCGTGCCGATTTTGGTATTTCCATTAGCTACTCTGGCTATTTGGATACTCTGTAATACAAGTGTTTTTAGTGATATTTCTTGTATCACGATTGGGGCATGCCCCACTTATCTTGTACAAAACTCTATTGGGTTTAATGATCTTTTTTTGCTATTTCAAAAAATAAAAAAACTTTTAACCCTCCCCTCTCTGCCACTAGCTAACCACGCAACATTACCTATATTACATCTTTGATCTTCCTCTTTCTGAGACTACTACACCTTTCCATATGCGTCATGGATTGTTTGTGTCTGATTATTATACAATTTTTAATAAACATATTATGCTATGGTTGATTTTTATACGGTTTTTAATAAATATAACTCTAAAGTATTAAAAAAAGTATATAAAATTGAATGAAACAGGCAAATAAGTAAAATAACGTTTGCACTTCTTCAACTAGACCATTTTTGGAAGGGCTTTTGCTCTTAGAAATTCATTGCATAATAGATTTTCTGATTACTTCAAAGTAGTGAATTGGCTAGTTTCTTTATGTCTACTCTTTTGGCCGAGTTATAAACCCCTCAATCTGATTCATTCAACATAAATTAGTAGTTGTGATTTGTGAGGGTGGTTCTAGTTCTAGCTATAGAATAAATTCAACTCAACTTAGAATAAGAATCGACATAGAATAGGCTTTCCACCCTGCTAAAGGTGCTTGTAGAATCTAATGATGTACTACTGGATAAATGAGTGCAATGGAGAGTGTGCGTGCTCGTGTTTTTTTTTTTTTTTTTTTTTTTTTTCTGAAGTGGAATGTGGATCTTCTAAACAATTCTCATCTTTTTTTAAAAAATATTCTTTTTTTAAAGTTTTTTCATTTGTACTTTTAGATTCATTACGTTTCCTAATCTCCTTTTTTAGCAAATATTTATTGTCTGATTGATTTTTACATATTATACATATCTTTTAAAAATCATTTTAGTAGTAAACTTTAAAAAATCTAAAAAAAACGGAGGGATGGAGTTGCTTGTAGTAGTATTGATCAAGAAGATACATAGGCAGGACCAACTACTAAAGCTATTATATATAGAAGTTAGTAGTATGAATGATGGTGTGATTTACAAGTTAATTGTGATGCCAAACAACCATGCTGCATGTGCAGTAGCTTAATGGGACAATCAATTAAGGCGGAGTAATATTAATTACATCATCATGATTTGAGTTAGTGGAGTGTAACAACTAAACTAAATGACCGAAAGAGTAGATATATATATATGTTGAAGAGTGGTAATTAATTTAACCAGGCCAGGGGCATGCAATTAATTTGATAAGATGGGATAGCATGTGGAGGGAAATAACACATGATGGAAAACCACATGCAAACAGAGTGTGTTATTAATCGTTACAGGTTGTGCCGTGTAATTGCGATACATTATGGGATCAAAATGTGATAATAACGATATTACCATAACTATCTTAACTTACAATGTACTAAAACAAGCTTCTAATCTAAACCATTTGTAATTAAAATCATTCATTACACCAAAGGCTGGCAATTAATTGATTGATCTATACATACAGATAGTTGTTTGCGTTTAGCGTCTCTATATCAATCAATTTCATACGGTGATTTTATCTTATTTGTCCTTTTACCATAATTTTGTTTCTAATCGACTAAAAGTATTAATTGATTTATTAACAAAAGCGAACACAAGAAATGCTCGAACGATAGTACAAACATCCCAACCAATTATAAAGATTACGAAACCAAACCGTGATGCAACACCAAAAATCTTACAACAATAACAAGGACTAACAACTCTAAAACATCAAACTAGGCCACTTTATCGCAATAAGTCTAGTGAATGTCAATAAGTTGACTTATGAGATGATTGTTTCGCTACCGCTCACCTTATCAGTTTCCACTTTCCAATTGCTTATTAGATATGAGTTGCCTTATCAATTAATTTTAGAGCCTTCACATCAGTTTCCCTATAAAGATTTATCTAAAATCGTTTTTAACTCATTCACTATAATATTTTAATTACGTATTTTACAATTCACTAAAATCAGATTCCCTTTAGTGATTTAATATAAATATAAATAATAATTTCAATAACCACATAACTAAATATAATATATAAATTAATGATTAATACAACAAAAAGTTTTAGGCATGCACACGTTTAGGCATATGAAGGGTGTTCCCTATTTTTTCAGCTGATCCATACAAGTTTTAAGGAATCTGATTTGATAACCTTTTAACACATATTTTGATTTTTTGCCAATATTTAAGCAAAAAAACCATTTTAGGGAAGCTGTTGTGAATGCTCTTAATTAATTGTACAGTTAGAACTTAGAATTTATTCTCTTCGTCTGAAAAGTTATTCAATTGATCATTTTCGTTTATATTAGTTTAGTTTAATCCAATTTTTATACTACAAATAAGTTAAGTGTAGTTCTATATCTTATACGATACAAAACGGATACGAACATATATATATATATATATATATATATATATATATATATATATATATATATATATATATATATATATATATATATATATATATATAACATTTTATTTTATTTTACTTTACGAATTCATACATATGTACTAAAATGTATAATAAACTAACATAGCTATAAAGCAATTTGATGTGTTGAAAAAAAAAGGTTATATAGTCACAAACATGATATTAAGACAAAAGATATTACATTAACCATCTCAAGTTTGAAAATCACGAACAAAAACAGATGTTTTTGGACGGAACGACTATGGTGGGAACATAGATCATATAGTTATTAGAGTTAGTTTTATATATACCATAATCTTATTCTTGATAATATCTTGACCCAAATTTAATTAATCTCATGAAAATTGATCTCGGTGTATTGGACACGCCATAACAGTGTGTTTAGTATGTGTATCTAACTTTTAACTATTTATAAAGTTGTCCGACACACCACATGGCATGGCATATTCGGTGCAACAAAAAGAATGTTAATTAATCAAAGGTCCAATTTATCACCACGCCTGTATTGTAATGGAATCTGGATTTTTTTGAATAAAAATTGAAACAAGTAGAGAATGAAATTTATTCAGGGGGTTCTTTGACTTCCTTTCTATATTCTATTCGAGCTTCCGGTACTAGGTAGTTCCCTTCATGGAGGTGTGGAATCGGTCAAAGCTCGACTCAATCGATCAAAGAGAAGAGAAAGAGGGGATGATGCGCCTACATTTGAGTCGCTCGTAGACCCGCGGCTAGCAAATCGGAAGATGTTGGAGGGCAGCCAATTACTTCTTCTCGAACATGCCGCCTTTTCCTGGGAAGGCTAGGAAGCCACACGAGTGTAGTCTGGTTGATCTAGTCAATTGTCAGATGAGGCTCCTCTGTATATGTGTGTTCATATATCTGACATGTACGTATAAGATATTATAATGTATAAAAAATTTTGTATATTCGTACAACCTAATTTCTGTTTTATTCAATTTTATTTTAAAGAAGAGAGCATAGTCTTTCTTAGTGTTACTTCATGAAATCACGTCCATAATCCTTGTCTAACATAGTTGATAAAAGTATGGGTTTGTGTTCTTCATTAATGTACGTAATCTATACAGAAAACCACAACATCATTATCACATTGCTTATAACATTTCAAGATTTCTACCTTTCTCTAACATGCTTCAGAATGACAAATTCTGAGATTTCGGAGGAGGGATTTGAGCCCAAAGTGTTATTTGGGTTAGAGGAGGGATTTGAGTGTGCCAAATCCCGCCGAATGTTGTTTGGTTGCTTTTTCAAAAACGAAAATTTCGAGGGATTTGAAAAGAAATACCTCGTTTGGTTGAGAAGGAATTTGTGACGTATTTCGTAATCTGTGCGAGGAATTTCGAGAGATATGCAGCGGTAGTTATGACTACTTTTCTATAATTACCTAAATACCCTTGTAGCTTGTATATTTTGTCCTTAACTTAGGGGGCAGTTTTGTCAATTAAGAAGTTTAAATCTAAACGCAAACTTCTGAGATAGATTGATAAATTTCATAGTCTCAGGCGAAATGGTAAAATCTTCAAGCACACTACCTGTAAGTGAAACTTAAATGCTGGTAAATACATCTAGAGACAATATAAGATACTTGCAGCTATGACCAATACTTAAATAATTTGGAACGAGCATTACCAAAAACGTCTCTACCAAGGACAATGCTAAAGTAGATGTATCCTTTATTCATAGTTAAGGCACAAAGTATTACGAGTGTACGACATAAACTCTCATGTTATACTCATCTATCTGGAAATAACTTTAAAAGAGTTGAAGTTCAATAGCATTTGAGAAACTCGAAGAATTCGACTAACAACTGACAAACTGTTCTATAACCTCACAGATATGACTAATAAAAATTCACCATTCAGTATTTAACACCATGGCCATTTCTTCTTCGAATTCGACTTCTAAGCACAAGGAAAACTCAATACCGAAAGTCTCGGTAACTTATCTCGAACTTGTACTGAAACCTACTCAAATCATTCAGCTGCTACAGAATTCCCCCAAATTCAACCAGTAAAACACCAATCAAAATTTGCAAATCAGTTTTCAACAAACAAATTTTCAGAAAATCAAACCACACTAATTACACACCAAAATCGAACACCGAAAACACGAAAAGCGAAATCACTCACATGGAAGAACTCGAGCTGGTCTTCGAGGGAGAAGCGTCTTCCGTCGCCATCACCCATCGGTTTCCAATGGGGCCTATTCCAGACGCTTTTGCTTGTCTGTATACGGTTTTTTCGTTAATAGCTATTAATTACAAGGGCAGGAAGGACATTGCACATTTGGGCTGAAATCTCCAAATGGGGGATTTGTGAAATACCTACCCCCCTAGGTATTTGAATTGCGCAAAAGTCCAAAGGCCCGGGGGGAGAAATTTGGAAAATGACAAACCCGGAGAGCCGAGTGCACTAGTACCAAACGAGGTATTTGGAGGGATTTGGTGAAAAAACGCACCAAATCCCTCCCAAATACCTCGTACCAAACGTGCACTAAGTGCGGGGTTCACATTGTACGGGAGAGTGTTTGACGGTGTGTTACGTGAAACTTCGTGATATGTAACGGGGTAGAGGAAAGGGAAGATTAATTACCCTGGCTCAAGCTCAGAGTCTAGTACTTCCTCCGTTTTTTAATATAAGATGTTTTAGCCAAATACACACATATTAAGGAAATGAATAGTTTATAATATTGTTTTATTCATTCATCAATTATTGTCATGGAAAGTATCAACCCTACATAATCTAAATCCAATCTGATTGGGTATTAATGAATAAAGTTGTTAGAAAATTAGTGCACTTTAAGACAAGTTTGTAAATAAAGATAAAACTACATTGGAATTATAATAAAAAAGTTAGAACATCTTATATTTGTGGAAGAGTAAAAAATGCTAAACATTTTATATTGAAAAACGGAGGGACTGTTTGGTTGGGTCCGCTTCTTTAACATCATTATTATTAGATTATTATTAGAGGGTGTTGCAAAGTTTTATCATAAAAATAGCACATACAAAGAAAGGATATTATTTCATGGACAAGTTATATACTACTTCCTCCGTTCACAATCAAGCTACTCATTTTGTTTCGTTGATTTTTTCTAGGTTCCGTTTGACTTCGAATTAATCTTAAATCGGATCGAAAAAAACATTTTGAACTTATATTATGAAAGTGGAAATCTTATATTTTTATAGAGAAAAATACACATATAAATAAAAAACAACAACTAATTGCAAATAAAGCCACTTTAAAACATTAGTTACCAAATGCTCGCTACTTACTAAGCTTCCAGACCTCAAAATCTCGCTCACTTGGATTTAATAGCAAATTTGACATCCGGAAGCTAGTTTCAGCCACTTAAACTAGCTGAAACTAACTAAAATGGACCTCAAAAACTCGCTAAACTGAATTTAATGAAGATTTTTGAAATCCGCCTACAGAAATGGACCTCAAAATCTTGCTCAACTAGATTTAATAGCAAATTTGACATCCGCAAGCTACTTTCAGTGGCTGAAACTAGCTAAAAATGGCTGAAACCAGCTGCAACTAGCTAAAAATGGCTGAAACAATTTAAAACTAACTGTTAATTTTATATTTTTCCTAAAATTAACCTTTAAAACTAGTTGTTAATTTTATAAAATGATTAAATTAACTCTAAAAATTATTTATACTAAACTAAATAAATTTAAAAAATATGAAAACTATAATTACAAAAATATAATTATTATTTTAACTAAAAAACATAGTTTCAAATTAGTTTCAACACATAAAAACTAGTTTCAGAAGCTAATTTCAGAGAAAAAGCTAGTTTCAGAAGCTAGTTTCAAATAAAAACTAGTTTCATAAACTGGCCGAAACTAGGTGAAACTAGTTGAAATTAACTATTAATGCTAGTTTCAACATCATAAAATGTCAATTTCATTAGTTTCAACAACAAAAATGTTATTTTCATTAGTTTCAGCATCATAAGTGCTAGTTTCAGCAATAAAAATGCTAGTTTCAGCAACACAAATGCTAGTATCATTAGTTTCAACAACTAAATGCTAGCTTCATTAGTTTAAGCATCATAAGTGTTAGTTTGAGCCACAAAAATGCTAGTTAAGCAACACGAATGCTAAATTCATTTGTTTCAGCATCACAAGCGAACAAAAAAAATGTTAGTTTCATTAGATTCAACAATAGAGATGAAAGTTTCATTAGTTTCAACAACAAAAATTAAATGTCAGTTTCATTAGTTTCTGTTTATAAATATTAATTAGTTAGCAAAAAATAGTTAAATATAATTAGCTAGTAATTAATTAACACTAATGGATGTCAAAAACACCATCAAAATCCATTTTAGTGAGAACATTCCAGCGAGAAATTGAGATCCAAATTGATTAGCTTTTAGGGCACCAAAAAATAGAATGACCTTTTTGTAAGAGGTTATTAGATTTTAGGGCAAAAAAAAAGAACGGTTTTTTTTGTAAGTAGTTATTTAAAGTGGCTATTTTAGCAATTAGGTGCCCTCAAGTGGTTCTTTTATGTAATTTTCTGATTTTTATAATATAAGTTCAAATATTTTTTTTGGTACGATTTAGAATTAATTCAGAGTCAAACAAAAATTAAAAAAAGTTAAATGAAATTAAATGGGAAGCTTGATTGTGGAGGGTGCAGTAAATATTGATTGTGGAGGGTGTAGTAAAATTATTGGTAATTACGAAACTGACATAAACTTGAGAATTGCACGCTGCAAACTGCAATATTCAGTTGTCTAGCTTTTTGTCTAATCTAATTGCGATAAAAGAAAGAAAGTAGGCATGAAAAAGGAATTCTAATCGTGGAGGATTTGGCACTAAACTGAATGATCAAACATAAACTAATCATGATTTTTAAGAGATTACCATTAACAACTCTATCTAATCATTGGTTTCGTATTTTTAAATTACTCTATTTTTTTTATTGTTTATACCTAAAAAAAAAATAAAAATAAAAATAAAATCGAAGAATAAAAGACCGAGGGAAAAATGTCACATCATGTGTCTCCGTTCTGCAATAACTTAACATGATGGTAATAAAACTTGAAAGCATGCACCTTATTCATGGCTATACATAAATAAATAAAATATGTGCGTCGAGACTTCACCAAAATATTTATAGTCCAATAGTAAGTTAATATATACAGTACCTTATCAATTACTTAATTGCCGAAAGTTTACAAACACTCGGTAATAATATGTTTTGATATATTTTAAAGAAAAACCTCGAGTTAATTGGCGCCAATACTCCTTTAGCTTACTAAAATATAAATATTACTACCGGGCACTCTGGTTAACTCTACGGATTCTATTTAACATCTTTGGTCACCGGCCTCATTTTTACCCATTGACAAATCCATCCGACTACTGTTAGTGGAGTACCATATATTTTCCACCGAGTAAAATTTGTACTTGCAGAATGGAAAAAAGAGAGTAGAAAATTAATAATTGAAGTATAGAGATGATAGACTGATAGTGGAATAGGCTTGTTAAAAGTCCTGATAAATAAAATAAAAAATAAAAGAAGGAACCCTGAAACCCCACAATCCATCTTCTGATTGAGAAACATCGAACCAAAAAGAAGCCAAGACCAAAAAAAATAAATTAAAATAAGATAAAAATGTAAAACAAAATTAACAAGTACTATAAAATAAAAGGGGCTTTTGTGAAGTGGAATTATTACTATGATTTATGAGAAGGAAAGTGAAGGTCAATGAAAATAATGCGAATTAAGCAGCAGTAAGTGGGTTAGTACTTTGGGTTGTATGCATAGCATAAATAAGGTGTCACTGTATTGAGGACCCGGTATGGACCAGATTGAAGACACTCTAAAAGCCCAAATTCAGCACCCATGTGCCTACCAAAATGACAGCCCACCAATACACTGGATTCCGACCTTATCGGTCACCATATCCCGGACGATTTCAATTTATATAACCAAACTAACCAACATGATTTCGATCTAATAAGTATGTTTATGAATGTTGATTAGGTGACTAACTAATCACTAATCAGACAACTAATTTAGAAAAATTACAAAATGATTAAAAGGTCGATCAATTACCAGTCAACTTATGAGATATATTAGGAATTAATTTAGGATTCATTTGCTTAGACGTTAACACATTGAGTTCAATCCTCTATAAAGTCTCTGTCACTGCTGTATTTAGCTTTGGGTACTCATGTCACATTCCATTGACGTGAATCACATATTGGATAAGACTTTCATATTCATCAATCGTCATGACGACAACAACTTTTTTTAGCCAAAAATATCTTCATCTTTCATATTTTACTCTTCCTTTCACTTGGGGAATGTAGTATACAATATATAACAATGATAATATAAAGGATATTGTATGTGTGTACTGTATGTAAATATAGCAAGTATGAATCCTATAGAAAACAAAAATCTTATGTTGGAAAAGGCAGCTGCTCTAGTTTTAGAGTGCAAATTTACAAAGAAAAACTTTTTCAAAATCAAATATAAAAAACATAAAGAAAAAAATTGTACTTGAAAACATTCTTTTTTACTTTTTTCAAAATGACAGATGTTAATAAGTGAAAATAAATAGGACAAGCATTTCGACACAAGTTAACCGCGCCAAACCCAATTATCTAAAATTTACAAAGTACAAAACCCAAATTTACAACCCAAAATAGTTACTACTGTACAGAATTTTGACTCCATTTCTTAACAGAATGCACACAAGGAATTGAACTGTATGAACAATTCCAAGTCAATTCTTGGGTCATAAGCTGCAATAAACTGATAGATACCGTAGACATCTGCTCGAGGAGAATAAACATTAATTATTCTGCATTCACACATTGAGGTTCTAATTATGTTCAAATTAGTTTGGCGATGCTTGCAGAGGCCTTTAATCACATACTCATATAGTTTCACAAATTAACAAACAAAATCAATCACTCCAGGTTTGATATAATGAACTTCACCATGCTACTTGAATTAGATTCGACCACAAGATGTAACTGAAGTGATATTAAACTAGAAATTAGAGGCAGTACGTTCCTGAGAAAGAAGAAGACTATTTTGAGATCAGGTGAAGAAATAATAGGAAGAGTTTAGTATTACATGCGAAAAGGCCTCACGCAAGCTGTTACTTGATGATGGATCCCTCCGGCCATCATGTAGATCTTAATGACTCCATCCATCCCCTCTTACAAATAGGAAGGGGACAGTAGTACTGTACGCCTTGTAGTCTGCAAAAACATTTTCAAACTAAACATTAATTACGAACAGCACAGAGGTAGAACTAAGATAAGGAAACTAATTAATGCATTTTTCTTCTAAAAATAACCACGTTCCAGTAGGAGTAACATAATTCCTGTATATAACCAACTGTTTTAAGGCTTTGAGGAGCAATGATGTGATCATGGGAAATTAAACTCAAGGTGAAGACTTAGATCACAAAATTTCCAATTCCAATCATGAAGAAATCAGCTATAAGAAATTAAATAAGTTATATAGCTGAAGTCTAATGACTGGAATATATATATGTAATTAAGTTTCCTGCATGCGTGATGCGGGTCATCCTCATATATATCCAGAAGCATGATATCATAGTTTGCTGTACGTTGTATTTTATTCTGGTTTACAGCTTTCATATATTCATAAGCAATCCTTAGTACTCAGGGGAACAAATTAATATACTCCTACTTAGTATTAGATTTATCTTTCAAATAGATTACGAGAAAATTAATTAAAAGATCTTTGCCTCTAATTAATTAATTATAAAAGACTCCATGGAGGAGATGTGGTACAAAGAAAGGCTTAACAATAAGTTCCATATCCACACACGAATGCATATATATATATATATATATGATCAATCACACAATAGGACTTGAGTATGCATGTGATGTGAATCAGATAAGTCATCGGAAGGGATTAACTTGTACTAGGAAAATTTACACCAATCACATTTCACTTTTCTCATACAATTAGAAGCTTCTATCATACCAGTATCTACAAACAAACAGCAAACAGAAGAAGGTCCTATTCCTTAAATGCAATCTAGAGGTTGGTAATATCCCTAATCCAGCAACTATTCACAAGCTAGGGCAATCAATTGCAAGAGCAACAGCATTTACTCACATGGACCTTGCCACGAAGATCGCGGTCATGGACGTAGATCGCTCCTTCACTGCGCTCTCCTCTTCGCAACCCATTCTTCTTCCGATTTCTGAAACTCAGTTAGACTAGCACTAGTATCCTTTTATACTCCCGGTTTTCGGTCTAACTACGGTTTGGAAGATGAACCAAAAATTATGAATTCTTATGGTTTGGGACTTAATTGAGCTTTTAAATTAACATACAAGTAAAAAAAAGTCACTCTCAAATTGAAGACTCTAATGGTTTTGGGTTTAATTGAGGTTTTATACTTTATTAAATATTAAAAACAAACAAGCAAAAAATATCAATTTGGGGCTTAATTGAGGGCTTGAGCTACTATTTAATAGCCCTTTTGCATGACTACAATTTAGTAACCCTTAAAAAAAGGCTCCATAAGGAGTGTTCTTAATTCGATGTTGAATGCTAAAAGATTAAAGGAAAAGTTTGGCTCGGGATGGAGAAAGTATAAAATAATTATTTTAACTTTCTAGTTCGGGTGATGGAGGAGCTCAGCGGACAACTAGCTGCTAGTACTAGACTACTAGCAACCTCTTATACTCCCGGTTTTCATTCTAACTACGGTTTGAAAGATGAACCGAAAAATAGGTCAAGTGCTGGTATGATCGGTCTGATTTCTAGCTCTGCTTGATAAGGCACATCGTAGTCTCAACACTCTCAATTTCTACTACGAAATATGACTACTCATATTAGGTGATCATTTCAACCTTCTACTTCGGATGATGGGGAACTCAGCGGAGTAACGTCAATATTGCATCCCTCTAGTCTAGTCTACTTGGAAGCACACTAAAACTCTTCTAGTGAAGTTATTTCGAATAGAGCTTGAATAGGATCCTACGACCAGCAGAATGAAATATTTCTTATAAAATTAGATCTCTGTACATAAACTTTTGTTAGTCCAAATCATGTCGGCATTGAATTAAAGTGGGTAATTTACCTTTTTACCATTTTCACCTATTATTTTTGAATTTGTTGTCATTTTGCAACGAAAAAAATTGAAGTTATAATGCTACACCACTTTCTTAATGTTGTCATCGTTTTGATCGTAATTTAGCTTTTATTTGTATTTAACTAATACCTCACATTTTCGCCCATCATTCATCACATCAGTTGCTCTCAATACCACATTCTTTCTGTTTGATCACCACGATCACAAATCCCATCGCATCTCCCCAAGTTGTACCAAAGTTTTAGAAAGAAAAGGGGGAAAAATCTAAACACATAACCCGTCGTTAGCAGATCTATTAATCGAAAACATCCAACCAAGGTTTTGGCCCCATGGAAATCCGCCATCATCCGCCTTCTCGCTTTGTGTGTTCACACACAACATTCATCGGATTCAAACGAAAGCGGCAAATTAGATGATTTTCACCGATAAGATCTAGTAAACTTCTTCGTTTTAGTTTTGTTTAACATTTCAACTATGATGATTTTTCATTTTTCGCATATAATAATGTCATAGCATCTCCGATCGGCTCTATTTACAGATCTGCTCAACGTAATCTTTACTCCATCCATTCCGATCGCATACGCATCTTCAATTTTACCCGATCTTCTTTAAAAAAAAATGATTAAAAATACATAAAAAGTTTCTAAAATTCAGTGACCATTATTATATGTGATTAATGAAATAAATAATGGAATTTAAATTGATTGTTGTAAAACAACCTTGTATTTTCCGACTACTAATGGTTATTCACACCGTTTAGAAACCCATGGAAATGCAAAATCAAGGTGTCACCAATTTAGGAATAAGCTTGGTAAAAGAAATGTAATTTAACATGAAAGTGGGTTGTGATTGGTGTAACACTTTAATCTGGAGGTCACAAGCGAATTGAGCAGGTCAGAATGTTTACTGAACATTAGTTCAGTATTATTTGTACAGTAGTATGTTTTTTCCAAATATTTTTCATTATTATTGTCACTTGCTAGTAATATACTTTGACTAATACATTTGCGTTGACTGATTTTGTGTGAACGGGAAATGATATACTATATTGGCAATGTGTAGTTTAACCGCAAGCTGTATGTAGTAGCCAGGTAGGTCTCATGGTTGATTAAAAATCAAATCATAATCTGTTTTTAAATTTAACCAATCATTGTCTGCTCTAGATGCATGTGCACATATTGCTTGTTTGTAGACTTGTAGTGATGTTATACGAGTTCCAGCTTTATTATTTTTGGCTCGTTTTCTCTATAATGGTATTTGAGTTTGAGCCTAACTTGAGAATACTCGGCTCGGTTCGATTAACACCACTACTTGTTTACTAAAGCATTATGCATCAAGCACCAACTTAATCCCAGTTCTACTTTTCTAAAGCAATGCTGCTAAGATGCAAATAGATTAATCGACTATGGCTCCCTCAAGCAAATCAGCTTGCCTATAGACTAATTTACCGAACACCTGCGTCAAAACCAGCTAGTTTATCATTTACTAGTTTTGGTTAACAGAGCACATATCACACAGCTTTTTCGGTTCCATTCAGAAACTAAAATAGACGGCATAAATGGTTAATCTATGATGCTTAGACCTGTTAATCGACTGTAAATCAAGAAATCCCCCCAAAATAATCCTGACATAAACTATCCGGTTCATTCCGACAGGTAACACCCTGCGCTATGTGCATGACCTGACTCTTGGGGACAACGGGGCGGGAGAGTGTTTGCTAAATGTTGCCCTTCCCCTGGGAGTTTCAGGCCACCTCCAGAAGGTTACTATCAGAGCAACTTGTTGCACCAAGCTCACCCTAAGCTATCCAACCCTGCCTCTGGTATTTGTACTTCTACATCTAGACTATACACTCACATAAACATGGTTTATACTACTTCTCTTCTACCAGATACTTCTCTCTCCATTCTTTCTGCATCAAAGCCTCCTAAGTCCTAAGTTCCAAGACACATCAATATAAAAAATCACAATCCAAACACACAACAAAATTTCACAAGGGCTTCCAAGATATAGACAAAATCCAGATATATAAAGAAGAATCCCAAACTCTTAACAGTCTAGATATAAGAAGTCAAAGAAAAAAATATAAAACACAAATCCTAAACAACGGAAGAGAAGAGAAAAATCCTCCAATATCTATGAGACACACTGTAGTCTAAGTAATTTAAGGCAAAGCAATAAAACTCAAGGACCTGCACCAAAAAGGATAGTTATTTCGGCACGCCATCCTCGATGATTACGAGAACTTGTCAAACAAAGGGCACATCAGTTGTGCTGAAAACCCATTTCCTTTCGCTTGAGCTCCAGAGCCATACGCTCGTTCTCCAATCTCATCTTCTCGATTTCCATCTTCATTGTCTCTAGCTCCTGGTCCTTCTTCTTGCAAAACCTCTGCCATTTGAGACGCTCTTTCTCCAGTTCCAACATCTGCTCTTGGATGCGTAGCCTCTGCTCTTCTATTTGAAGGTTTTTGTGCTCAATCCACTGCTTTTGCGACATGCTTGTTTTCATCCCGTCAGACGGTAATTGACTTGGATTAGCCTCAGTATTTTCCAACTGAATCATTAAACTCTTGTTGCTCTCAACTGGGTTCGCAGAGTTTCTAAAGCTGAATTCTTCGGGGCTCAAGCTCTGCTTCGCTCTCTTTGCACAGGTCCCTAAATGCTCCTCATAGTCATCACGATCATCATATTCAGCTTCGTGCTCCACCTCTTCATTATCATCATGTGGATGCTTCTTCATATCATTGTCATCATGTTCATCTCTGCTCCTTAGGGCCAAACGCAGTGAACGCTGCAACTCCGGATCAGGGGGGAGGTACAGACGGTTACAGTTGTGATAAGAACACATCTCCTCATAATGCAAATGTTTCGAAGTCAAAATCTTCCGAGCTTCTTCTTTTGATTTCTCGGGAATATCCAGTCCATCAAGAAGATATGGCTTCTCCACAACCTCACAAGTGGTTCCTTTCCCAATAATATCGTTAAGCCTCTTGTATCTCTTGTTAAGATCATTAAACTTATCCTCACATTGTTGTGGGGAAACAAAATGACCCCTTTCAGCCATAACGTTGGAAATAGACTTCCATTTCCCCTTCTTTTGCATATGCACAAACTTCCTCCTCGCCCCACCCCCATACTCATTAGCCGTATCCTCATTGATGTAAGAGACTGCCGTGATCAAAAGCCTCACCATATCGTCTGTCCACTTCACACGATGCCACTGAGAAGCCTTTTTCCCTTTGCCTGTATTATTAACATCCTCGTGATCATCCTCATCACTAGGCGATTTCACCACTTCCATCTTATTACCATAATCCTGAGTGCTCCCTATCGCAGGAGGAGGAAAACTTTCATTAACCGATGGATGAACCAGCGAAGATGACCCTGGCATTAGAGTCTGCTGTTGAAGAAAGACCAGTGGTTGCTGTTGCTGATGGTGCACTCGCATAGCACTTTGCAAATCAATACCTCCATAAGAGGAATTGCCTTGCATCATGTTCCCCGATGCCAAATTCGCATCCATAACCCTATATATATTGAGTACATAATTAAATCAGATGATATAGAGCTCACCAAATCAAAATCATGTACTTACATAACATCACCATTCAATTAGGTACAAAAAACTATGTGATGAAAACATCAATTACCAAGATCCTCAAAACCCTAGCACAGGAGTATGAATTATACCTTACACAACAATCATAGATGAAAACAAAAGCTAAAAACCTTAGAAATAAGCACATGCCTTTCTTCTGTATAAAAATTGTAAAATGGAAACTAACAAACAAATCGTTGTTGAATTTTCAATTCATGATCAATTGAAGTCAAACATTACTCAAATAAGAAAACCCACAAACAAAAACCACAAATGAATCAGAGCTAAAGGCATCAATCAACAGAAACAATAAAAAAAGGATCACCTTTAGGCAGACAGAAATGAGCAAGCTTTAGAGAAAAAAACAGAGATACTTTAAGGTGATGAAACAACTTACAGGAAAGTGATGAAGCATAAATTCAAAATTCCAGCTGCAGGCAGCAGAGCAAATAAACCTGAAACCTACAAAATCAAGAAGAGATGAAACGGGAAGAATGGCACATCTATGTAAAAAATGTGAATAAAGGCCAAGATTTTGTTTGATTCCTAGTTGGCCTCCAGAAAAGCCGTGAGATGATGAGATGAGTGTGGACAAATACAAATTGGTATTACTTGGTTAATTTCATTTTTCCGTTTCAATAAAAAAAAATAAGGGTATGGCAAAGTGAAAAAGGGTTCAAAACCTATATGGAATTAAGGGCAAAGGACAAGGCAAGAAAGGTGGCTTGTTTTCAAGAGCAGTAGTACAATGTAAAAGTGGCTGCTGCCACACAAGAATACATTTTTCTGTGCCAACACGCACTTGACACACGCGCACCCTCTTTAAGGTTAAAGCCAATCCCGAATTACACAAGAACTGCTGCACAAGAAACCTTTTTTTTTTTTTAACACAAGTTCGAGTAGTTAATTTCAACTTGGGGAAGACAGATTTCTGACAAATTGGCAACTTGTGAAGGCTGTGATTGGTACTTTAACCAATATTATACTCCTATTTTGTTCAGGTGAAGAGAGAGAGAGAGAGAGAGAGAGAGAGAGAGAGAGAGAGAGAAGGATATATCGGACAAAGTTCTTTGGAGCACTGCAAAGTCGCACTTGCACCGTGGAGGCTGGTTTGGCTTGATCCTGATATTCTACTTCTAAGCTACTGTATTGTCTACCACTGTACGTGTATTTTTTTACTGGGCGATTTTTTTACCCTTTTTTTCTGGTGTATATGTGTAATATATGTACGGGCCATCTCTATCTATGACTATGCAATCTGGGATGTTAGCTGGTATGACATCATGCTCACCGTATGATTGAAATCACCGAAATGTGTGTCGTTCAAGAATGCATTTGATGATGCGGGGCGGAACCAGAGCGGTGTACTCCATCCTAAGATATTAAAAAAAAAAACTCTTTATAAGTAGTAACATTTTCAATTTTGTAAAAGTTGTCATTCTCTGAACATTGATGTCTGAGGCTCTGAGCCAGCACTTACCTGTGTTTTCTCCTACTCGGAGTTGCTTCCCTCCATAGTCATAGGCTCATGGAAAAACTTATCGACTTATAACCTGAAACTAGCTAGATTATCCTACAATAATTTTATTGTGCTTCGCCTCATTAACTCAATATTACTACACTCGACAACTAAATAGTGGTCAAATTGGAGTAAGAAAGTTACCAATGCTGTTTATGGAACAAGCATCAAACCACAAATAAAAAGGTACTTCAGGCAGGTTGCTTATGGAAATTGTAGAAGTAATACTAAATTTAAATTATGTCAGGTACAAGAATTAGAAACTTAATTACATACAGCAAAGCATAGCTTTCTCTACTTATATACTACATATTTCAAAGAGCCGGTCCAAGTATCATCTCAATAGCACATTAATCCAACTAAATACATGAAGCCAAAGAATAAAACAAATTATAAAGCTTATGAACACTGATTGCTACTATCACACGATACAAATTTCATTCTACAAAAGAACACAGAATTATAAAATACAACAATTGCACAAAAATTCCAGCGTGGTGAAAATAAACTTAAAAGCTATCTACGCCGTTGCCTGGAGAAACTTGGTGAACTAAACGCCTGTGAATCTCTGTAATTTCTGCTGGGAGAGCTAAATGATGCATATGCTGCTTTGGCCGATTCAGGGACAGCATCTAACGGCATCGACTCAACAAAGCATGCTGTGTTAATTCTTGTCCTCTCAAGCTCACTTTGAAGTAGTTCGGAACCATATTGCTGGGAAAGAGCCTACGTATACAGAAACACAAACACATAGTCATGCCTACTGCTACACCTTGACACAAATACGTAATCAACCTAGACTTCAAGAATTAATTTCTTTAGATAGAAGTCCATGAACTTACTGCTACACCTTGACGCGATGTGGTGGAAGGACGGGGGAAAGACAAGGGGATGTATACCATCAAAAGCATGCAAATTTCTAACAGCACGTAACGTTTAAAGACTTACATAACTTTAAACATAATGCCAGTTGAGGTAAAAACACATTACATACAAACTTCTGCCACTCCTCCATTTACTATACTACAGAACTCCTACATTTTTTCATTCTCATGTCTCAATTTGGTCATGTCGTTCAGGGAAGTAAGATACTCTTCCAGGATATAAGTTTTGGACAATGAATACTGAATTGGCTTGTTCAGTTTTGTCACTGATTTCTACTCTCAGAGGTTTTGTTTATCAAGTGCTAGAACTGGGGCTTCGGATAGACACACAATGTCATTCTCTGTCTTCAATCACATACTCTCCTCCTACAGACTACAACACATTGCTTTTTATATTTGTATTGCTACAAAGTATCCTAGGATAAAAACAGTGAGTAAAATAAACTACACCTTCATGTGCTTGTATCATATACTATTAACAGATTTATCTAGGCTAGCAAAACAAAACAAAAATGGTAAGCAAACCTATGGAACATGTAAGATTCAAAGTGGAGAACAGGGTCTGCAAACACGAGCATGACATGAAAAGAAAGTTGGATAAAGAGCAAAGTTCTCACTATTAAGTCATCTGGTGATACAGTTAATCCAGACAGCCTGTCATCTGCAAGTACATCATTATTTGCACGTGTAGCGCGGCGCTGATGAGTTGGACTTTCGGTTGGCTCTGTCACGGTTTCTGTGGCCTTGTCTAACAGTGCCCCTTGTAAGGACTTGAGTGACTCTCTTGCATCATGAGTGAAGTATGGATTCATGACAGTCTCAAAATATTCAAGCTGGAGAAAAATGAGAAGTGATTAATTGCAAAGAGACAACTTTGAGGGGACATGAAAAATGAAATACAAAAGCCACATGCTGTTTTCTTTTTTTTCCTTTTTCTGGTTGCCCATTGATATAGTGTGCATGTTTGAAGGGGCTGGGGAAATTCTTCCTCTAATATTTGTAGCCTTTCATTATTCATGACAGCATTTAATAACTTCTGTCAACATTGTCACGTTCCTTAAATCATGAGGGGAATTTCGGACAAAAATCTTCCATTATTTTGCAACAATAAATTTCGTGAGTTAATGAAGATATAGGCTCTAAAGTAAATAATAAATACAATATAAAAGTAAACTGTGCTTCCTACACTCACCTTTTGCTAAGGAAGTTCAAGATATCTCAATTTTACTGTAAATATTTTGTTTACTTCTTAATATATTATATAAATACCTGTTTGTAAGCTTTTACGAAACATTTCTTAGTTATAAGTTTTAATGCATGGTATAAAAAGATTACACAAAATCTTCAAAAGGGGTGGGGGTGAAGTGTTCAATCCCCCATCATAAGTAGACCAGAATAAAAGCAGAACTACTGGCGTACTTTGTTTCATACAAAAAAATACAGTAATATGGTGATAGCTTACCTCAAGCATGAGCTGACAGAAGCCATTTGCATCCAATGCTCTAAAGTCTGTGGTACTGTGTTCATTGAGAAGACCTAGGAAAATATCAATCAGGCCTTCTACAAGAATACCAAGAGTCTTGTCCAATAATGGCTTACACCCAGCAAAAACCTGCATGTAGGCAAAACTTGTTCCAATAAGAGTATGCGAGCAAAACTGTACAAAAAGGTTGGATCAGTTTTATATTCAATGGGGCTTATTTTTGTTGAATTTTATAAATGCAATAGGACCACTGGACTCTTTCATACAATTTTTCAACCTATCAATTCATGTAAATAGGAACTCTGGAAACCCAAAGACTGCATTCTGAAAACCCTCAGGCCCCAATTACCTCAGCATGCACAGCTACCAATGTATGAAGCAACTCGACAGCTGCATCTCGAACTCCCTGAAAAATTTATCATCACGTTATCTTAAGCATTCAAGTAAAGGGACAAAAAGAAGAAATTCCTCACTTTTACAGCAGGAGCTGCTCCCCATTGCACTCCAGCATCCAACAAATAATTTACAGCAGCTGTTCTAATTAAGTTTGTCTGCCAATGCCACCAAAAAAAAGAAGAAGGAAGACAATATTTTAGCGAAAAGGCCTACCAAGCATAGAAGGGAGCGGTAGGGGGAGCTATGCAACAAGTAGGCATTACCATTTACAGTAAATTAGTTCTGCACAACAAGCATAACTTAGTCATCTAACATTATTTATGAGCCAAATTGGTGATTCCAAAGTCATATCAGAGTTTTAAAGTGATGTGGAGATTCACAAAACGAACTCATGAGTCATGACAGCAGAAGTTTCTCATCAATACATTCTGAAAATGCAGCAACTAAATCGCCAATACATATAATGTTACACTACTGTTGGACTTTTAACAAAGGTGTACCTATGACCAAAATCACATGCTTGATGCAAAACTTCAACTTAGAACATCTATATTTGAATATTAGATGGCAAGCAAACACTGTCTCAGGCAAAGAATATAGAAATATTCAATATAAGACAATCTCTTGTGATACCTTTGCATGAGTATATTGAGCAAGGACCTTCTCTTCAAGAGCTGAGAATGACGTAACAAGATCCTGTATGTCACTGCTCTCTTCAGCATTCCCACTGAAACGAAAATAGAAGAAGGAATGTCTAAGATAAGAATTTATAACAAGAACAATGCCCTACAAACAACAAATTTACAATAATGAAGTATTAAAATCCTGGTTTCAACTCCATCAAGTGGAGAAAGAAGTTTACAAATCAGAAAGCAGAATCACCATCTTGGATCGCAAGTAAAGTAACATCTTACCCTCTTTAGTCTAAAAAATATGAAAGAAGAAGTAAAAAAGCAGGGAGCCTTGGACTAATAATAAGAAAGACCATTATTCATAAAGGATATGGGAAGGAAAGGAAGTGGGTCTTTTCATATTCTGGATATTGAAATTAACAGTTCAACAAGAAAAAAGGGAAGCAAAACCCCAACTATTTTAGGTACAACCCAAAGAAGATTACAAAATTTTCATTTGATAATTGGTTGCAAGGCTCATTTATCCGTGAAGTGATGTATACCTTGATTGCAGCCAAATACTTTTGTATTTCCCGTACAACTCACGAGAAAGTTCATCTTTGCAGTATCCAATATTGCTTAGGACCATCAGTAGCTTCTTATGTGGATCTACAATGCTTCCAGGAAGAGGATCATTTTCTTTTTCCACTGATTCATGAAAATATCCATTTTCAAAACTAGGGCTTCCAATGTTTGACCTGTTCTGTGCAAGCCCTGAGCCAATCTGCTCCAAATGACCTGATTTAAGAGCGAGTGTGTTCAATTTAACAGGCATAAAGGACACTCTACATCAGTGGCCTGAATATAACTGAGAGACACAAAAATATTAAAGGAATGCTCACTATCCTTCATACCAGCAAAATGTAATAAACAGTTCAAAAAAGACATCCGGATCGATTCTCGTATTCCTTCAAGCTGTTGAAAAACATCTTCAGATTTTGCTGATTCACTTTGCAAAGAATGAAGTGTCCTGAAATTCAAAGGAATAGCAATAATTATAAAAAAAAAAAGTGGACAATGTACAAATACATCAGATGTTGGGCAAGTAGCAAAGACCTCGTCATTTTTACAGGAAATATTTAGAAAGGGATAGAGAGAGGCATCTATAAACCAGAATTCCCATCATCTATTTTGACTTGTGGGCAACTCTTTCATTTTAAGTCAACCTTTCTAGCATCTGGCTCTGGCAAATCCATTTAAACTTGTACACTAATCCCTCAAGTTAATCAAGAGATGGTATAAGGAAATGCAAGTGATTGATGAAGAGAAAGTACACAAGTCAAATGTGTATTCATTTTCTGTGACAGTTTTGGTTGCAAAAGGGAAGTATGCTGTCGTGTGCTGTTTTTTAAGTGGAGAGTAGGGTTTTAAACAGGAAAAGTGATATTGACACACATTTCTGATACAAAAATCGTACACATCAAAACAACAGCTAACAGATTTACTAAGCCTATCTGTGATATGGAAGCATATTTTAGCTCACCAGCAAAAAGGAAATCACCAAATGAAAAAGAAACAATCACAGAGAAAAAGAGCGTGCTTTAACATTTTATATCACCTAATCTGGTGAGATCATGCTTGAATATGAATTCATCTCATATGTCTATCTAAATTTATGGCCTAGGGTATTCTTCTCTTGTTAAATAAGACAAATTCTACTGCGCCATAATTGGAAGAATGCCTAGAGCTCAAAACTCACGCATTGATCAGATCCATTCCGGATATCATAATTTCACGGAATGCCAGAGGCAGCACAGAGATAGAATATGGTGATTTGTTCCTTTCTAGAATAGAAACTGGAATCCAAGATTCATCTTTTGATATTCCTTCAGTCGAAGTTCGCATCCATGAACATAGCCTGCTTATATAGATCTTCGAGATATCGGATTCAAGGGATCGCATTACTGTGACTGCAACAACAAAAGAAAATCATTTAGAGTATCAAGAGTAGCTTTTTATAAGGTCTTCCTTAATTCTACCGGAGAGCAACAATGTACCAGCAATAGGAGGAGCTGATTCTTTTACTTCAAAAGCTTGGATCGCTTTAGAGATCTCCCTTATTGCATCACTCATGTACGGACTAAGGATATTAGATTCTTCAAGATCACGAAATGTGCTGTGGACCTATACAATGAAAGAAAATAAATACAGTGAAGATGAAGTTAACAAGCACGGTGTAAAATTAATAGAGAAAGAAAGCCTCCAGAAAGAAACCAATTCAGATTTGATTCATGCCCCTATATATGTAACAATGACCTTTTAATACTTTGACATGCCTGACATAACCATATATTCACATTTTACCTTCGACTCATATGCAGATAGAGTATTCCGTATCATCCCAGCAACTTCATCAAGAGAATCTCCCACTCTATCCTCAGCTTTGTTCTGAGAACTATTTGCAATTGAATCAGCAGACACTTGGGAAGACTGAAGAGAAAGGACGCCAAAGGAAAATTATAACCCAAACATCAATGGTAGATCAATAATGTAAAGATTTACAGAAAAAAACAGCACCCCATCCCAGTCCCAGGTACAAAAGTAAAGGAAAAAAACGGTCAGCAGGCTATACTGAAGCTATGCTCCAATCTTGATGGATGATATCATTTCAACACCCAAAATTGTTCGGTAGAAAGTAGAAACATGCATACTGGAAGTCTGGAACTTCAACAAAAATGTTCCAGCCCCATGTAATTATGTTCATGTCAAGAGGAAAGTCCTCATATTATAGTTTTATAGCTTTCTAACAGTTTGAAAATATACCTTCGCAAATTTACCACTGGATACAGATAGAGCTACTTTCCAAAATACAGGAACATGATGGACAAGGACAGCAGTCAACAGTCGAATATAACGTCCCCTAAGAGCATCGAGTTGGGCACTTGTAGTTTCGGAGTTTCCAGGAGCAAGTGCATAATCAATAGCTGCCTGACAGGTACACATGTAACAAGAGTATAATTATAGATTGCGATGCCAACAAAACACTCAGTAATTCAGTAACTCTATAATGATTTTTACTTACAGATTCACTTATATCTTGTTGAATTTGCCTCCATTTTGCATCAGATAGAGCTTTTTCACGCATCTCATTCTGCAGATTTTCAATCCGAGCTTCATGATCCAAAGTGCATTTCTCAAGCAAACTCCTTACTTTACGGTTCTGTCAGACAGTAAAAGACATGATTCAACAAATGATTATCCAGTTATAGTTGAGAAACTTCCTCCATATAATAGTGAAAATAAGAGCTGGGTACCCAGCCAACAGGCCCAGTAATTATGATATAATGAAGGACTATGGTGAGTGGGTGGGTGGGTGTACATCACCAAGAGAATAAGCCAGCTTCCCATACGAGAGTGAAATCCAAATAGATAGTTGCATTGGGCTAACTACAAACACTTACCTGTATATTCAGGTAATGCTTGATAGGATCCGACTCAGGGTCAAGCTCCAATAAAAGCCTCACTGTATTTTCAAGCTACAAGAACATAAAATACTTGTAAGCCATCAATGAGAGACACAAATCAATGCTACAGTCTGTGCCGACCGACATTGTGATATATGGAAGTCATCTCCATTTCAACCTGATTAGATCCAGCTATTGTTCACTCAAGAAAGATATGAAGATTTTAGATGAGGAATGCACCAGAAACCCAGGCGATGATTAGTGAACCACAAATCAGCATCTTGCAAGGTGAGAATGCATGACCATGCAAGGGTACGCAGGAGAGAGGGAGGGAGACAAGGGGAGATGTGAGTCGAAGAATCTTTGAAGATTTGCTTAACAAAGAAATAAATTTAATTAAAGAAAATAACAAACTACTTGTTTTATAAAGCAAAGGATTATTGACAACTTCTTTCCAGGGCTACGACATTTCCTTTTGGTAATCAGCTGTTAATTCCATTCCCTCACATTTTTTCTTCATCAAGCAAACTTAAAAGAACATTATAATATGCCTGGATAATCTAAAAATACAAGCGAAGTGTTGCTTAGTTAGAAAGTAATAAACCAGGTAGCAAATAACTAATTCTAATTAATCTGAGCGAGGACATGCCCATAATTACAAGTAACATCAACAGTCTCCTGGATGGTACATAATGATACTTACATTTGCTAGATCAACACTCGGATCCTCCATGGACTTGTAAAGCATGCTTTTGAACTCTTGCATCACTTTTTCGACCTCCTCAAGAACACGCTTAAGAATACCAACCTGAAAATTGAAAGAAGATATACCCTCAGTTGAAGAATGCTACATCAGCTCTATCATTTTCTTCACCCTCACATACTTTTGAAGACATCATATACTAATGGCTCAACAGTATCATTCTTGCATGCACTCTAGTAAAAAGAAAAGGTTCTTTAAGAAACTACAGATCAAAATTTTTTACTCTTTCGGAAAAAATATTACAAATAACAGAACAAAAGTTTGATGATTTGATAGAAAACATTATACAGAAAACAGAACAGCTTTTCAGAAAAGGGGAAAAAAAACGGAAGGCCAAGAGTAAATTCTTTCATTCAAAAAAAAAAAAAAAGCCGCAATGATGAAGTTAAAAGCAGATGATCAGCTTAATTACTGAGAAAAAGATTAAGTTGAATCTGATCACAAAGATTCGAGAGTTTCAGTGTCAATATCTCAAGTAGTAAACTACACACAATTGATATTGTGATAACTATCTACTTTCGAAAAGCGAAGCTTACGTGTGAAGGCAGAACAATTGACTTTGCTTTGCGGTACTCTCTAACAGCCAAATCATATTCGCCTTTACTAATATTTCCTCGAATTGCACTAGGCAGGTTGAAAAGTGTACGGAACCTCTGAAGCATTCCTTGAACAGACCTTATCTTCTCCGCTTGTGCCTAGAAAGTGCCATTTGAAGATTATGAAACAAATGACTTCCAATTCTCATATGATAACTGTATGCGCTAATAATGAGAATTCAGGGTAACTACCTGTCTCTCGAACAGGGGGCCAAAAGCGTTGTTAGCAAGGGAACAGACTCCTTGAATGCAGTTATATAAGTGAGCAGTTCCAGAACCTTCAGGGTCTTCCTCAATTCGTTTCAACTTGGATTCAATGTCTGATTAAGAAAAAGATGTTCAAAAGTTGACAAGGTTTACGGATAACTGTCAAAGTAGTGCTGTATGATATCAAACTAACCATCAATGGTAGTTTTGCAAGACACGAAGCAATCAAAGTTCTCCTTGACCAATTGCTTTCTCTGTTGGGTACGACCTTTAAAATCAGTCTTCAACGAAAGAGCACCTGATTCTAAATCTGCTGCGCTGGTGTCCAAGTGCACTCGGGATAAAAAAAGCTTTGCATCAAACTTCTCGGAGTAATAATTTAACTTTTCTGCAAAACAATGCGATCAAGGTCACCTTTACAAATCAATTTACCATATTTGTGAATAATGAGTATCTAACAGTCACAGGAAGTAAATCAAAATTATTGTCCACAGCAGTAATTAAAATTCTCAAATATCACTTATTATGAAAGCACTGCATCAAAAGTTTCATCCACACGCAACGGCATGTTTATGCTGTTTACCTTCAGGATACAGTTTTCAACTAATTTTGTGAAGTTCACATTTAAGATGAGAATAATTTTGCCTTGGGTAACTGAATAATGTGAGCACATCCACATTGAAGCAGTTGTAGATCATATATATTATTGAGCAGTTAGATGAGCCCTAAAAGATAGAAGGCTTTGACGGGCTAGAAGTCATGAGCACAGCCAAAATCAGAGTATAAAAGGCATGTAGTATAGTACATATTACTGAGTATAATGTGCATCCATAATCCGTTGGTTTATGCATACAGACTTAATATAACTCCAACCATAGTACTGCGAGACAAATACATATGTTCAAACTAACAGATACGGAGTAGTTCACACCAATAAGATCCAGTGGCAATTGCAGAAATATTTAATAAACAGTAGGATTCAAAAGTGCAGCAGCCATTTCAAGGCATCCAGTGCCACATAATGGGACTCTTATTACTGAATCCTAGTGCCCCCTAAAACTGATAAACCTAACTGGCTGCCACATATGCAGGTTCTTATAGTAAGGATTTGGGATTGTTAGCATTGGTAAATCATAAAATAATAGCATGTGTAAAGCAGGAGTTGCAAACAAACACGTGCGAAGCAAAAATATAAAAAAGAAGTACAAAAAACAATTCCCCACTTTGTTTTCATCTAAACAGACCAATCTTTCAAGTTCTTATATGCAGCATTTTACATTGGAGCTATGGTTTTTTTTTCCCATTTACTTTTGCCTTTTCTTTTCGTTCTTATTTTCCTGCAAGGGAATAATCTTATTAAATGCTTAAGACAAAAGAAAATTCTAAAACAAAAGTAAATAACAAACAGGAATGCTGTACGAATAATGGGAAAAGTAAGTATAGGTTATGGTAAAGAACTATCAATGGAACCCTTTACTTTTTTCGGTCATGTTCCCATTCATTTGTGTGACAGAGATACAAACACTAATGCCACTATCTCCCGAAGGTGTACGCATACTATGCTACCTAACCACTTTACAAGTAATCAGACTTGCACCACTGGTTTCTCAGATATAATGATTCATAACATAATATAAATAAAAGAAATGTTTTCACTTGGTATCCATCTATACATTCATGCATTATCTTTCATGACATGTAATTGTTTAATTTATGATAAATATCAAGAACAAAGGGTGAACAGTGGTCATCAGTCTGTCGCATAACTTCCATGTAAAAACAATTTTGTAAGATCAGAATGAACTTGCAAGATGATACAATGTGTGCAGACCATTATAAGAACTCATTTACTTCGCGTAGATAAAAACATGAAAGTGAAGGCAATTACCCCGAGAGCTAGGCTCAAGAGGTTCAACATCGATTGATGAAGACATATTTGCTATGTTATCACTGATCAACCTGAAGGTCTTATGGTTAATTAGCCTGCCAAGGTATGAATTCAGGTTAGCAGACAGTTTATGGAGCAAAATTTGAAGGTGGGGCACACAGATTAGATACATTTACCCAAGTCCAAGAGGATCCACCCATTCCATCCCCCGGGGAAGTGATTGTAAACTGCTTAGTGCTTTTCTAGCCACCGCCGATTGCTTTCGTTCATACTTTAAGGCGGAAGAGGCTGCTCTTGTATCCCTCATTTCACGAACCCTCCGTGCCAGCTGTCACATAAATTCCACTCAGATACTATATAGGAGCTTTTCCTATTTCTAATGCAGAAAATGAACAATGCAAATGACTCACTAATAGCATATAATAATAATAATAATAATAAAAATAATAATAATAATAATAATAATAATAATAATAATAATAATAATTGGTATGGGAATAGTATAGTACTTCTTCTGTCCCATCAAAGTTTAACACTTCATTTTGTTAACTTTTTCGAGGATCAAACAAAATGAAGTGTTAAACTTAAGATGGGGCAGAGAAAGTAGATAACATGATAAACAACATAAAGCATCATTTTCGTTCACATTCATGTTAAGTGAAAAGTTCATAACGTAAGAGTGGGGGTGTAATATGGTGAATAGGAGAGACATCCTTTGTCTATAACAGATATGAAATTTCATTTTGTTCAGGCAAGTAACACAAATACGACAGGTGGTTATTAGCACCTTGAAGTAAGATATTCTAAATATGTATGCTTCATCACAAACAAACTTGGTAGATATTAGTATCAAATATCATTAACCATCTATCTGTTTGCTACATTGTCCACGATTTGAATTAAAATCAATAATAAAAAAAATATAAAGTTAATTAATATGTGAATGAATAGTACCTCAGCTTCATCAACGCGCTTCCAGCAATTAGGCTCCTCTCCATCCCACGCCTTATCATCTTCCTTGGCAGTAGCCCCCGCGCGTTTCCTAGGCACAACACCGCCGCCGCCGTGATCATCCTCGTCACCGGAGGAAATGCTCAGCAACTCCACCTCGGAATCATCGTCGGAGGCCGTCTTCCTCTGCTGATTAGCGGCCTTCTTCTTCGACGCCGGTGGGCGACCAGACGCCGGAGGCTGGACATAGTTCCGGACTGGCTTGACCGTGGCTTGCGAGGGTTTCTGGTAATTGAGATTGCGCTGCGATTGCTCCTTGAGTGCCATTTGGAGTAGCTCGTCCTCGTCAAAATCCTCGCCGTCAGTCGACATTTTCTCTCGATTCGAATTGGTTGCTGCTGATAATTGTTCAGATTACAGGTTTGGTAGGTGAATGTCTCTGGGGCAATTGAGATTCCAAAATTGGATCTGAAATGAAATTATCACCAAAAATGATGACGAAACTGATAATAATAATAATAATAATAATAATAATAATAATAATAATAATAATAATAATAATTTGTTAAAACAGGGTAAAGCCCGGACCGGATCGAGTGCGTCGCGCTATGGGTCTATACTCTACCGACTTTTACTTTTAGCTGGCAGACAAAATGGAATTATTGCAAAGAATTTTGAAAACCCCTTCTTTCTTCTTCTTTTTCTCTTTTCTTTTTTATAGAAATTTTCTTTTTTATATAGAAATGTTTTGGTAAATTTCGATAATGGTGCATAATTTTAATCAGTGAATTGTAAATTGGTATACTCACTATTCAAATCGAATTTGGATTTATATACCTTTTTTTTTTTTAGAACAAATAAACAGTATTCATTCAGTAGCCCATAAGAGGCAAAACAAGTTACATAGTACAGCAAAAACCAAAACCTCAGGGACTCACTGCTACATTAACCAGCATCTAAGGAATCAAAAGGCAAAACAGCCCCCCCACAACTATCACCAACAACATTCCTAGCTAAGTCATGCGCAAGAGCATTCGAGACGCGCACTTTGAAATGTTAAACCTCACCAAGTGGTCAATTGGATTGTTCGTGAAGCATGAGAGTTTGCCCTATGATAAGGTTTTCGAACGCTCGACCCTAAACTTAGGGCGAGTACTCCGTAAGGCTCGATATTATATAGATTTATTAGTAGTATTAGTATTACAAGTTATAATTTAAGTTTGAGATTATTGGTTTGAATTGATTATATTTGCATTTTGTTAGATTTTAATGATTCATCATTTGGGAGTTGATTATAATGCATAATCTTGAATTTGTTTATATTTTATTTAATATTTTAATATATTTTTCATGGTATTTTAATAAACGAACCAAGCCAAATGAACCGAGCTTTAGTCTGAAATTAAGCTCGCTTCATTAAACGAGTCGAGCCCTTTGTTGTTAACGAGCTCGAGCCGAGCTTCAACAATACTCGGCTCGTTAAACAACACTATATGTCATGTTAGTTTTGTCATACTATTAATTACATTTTAGTTGGTTAGCTAATACACTTGATGACCAACCAAGATTAAATTTCGAATTTCATGCGATTACAGTATTGGTGTACCTCTTATGAGAATCCAGGCCCATTTAACATGTTTAATGGTACCGGATCCAGACCCTTAATAATAATTTATTTAATATGGGCATTAATTAATTGAATAATAAAATGGGTCTAAACTAAACTCAAAGTCTTACAACTTGGACCGTTGTTCTTCAGGAGCCCCGGCTAAGCTTCAACACCTTCCATCTCCAACACGACACATCCCAGTGCCGTTCGTAGTGATCTCTCTCCCGAACGATTTCTCCTCCCTTTTCGCATTATTTTTTCCTTCATCACCGGCGCGTATGTGTCTAAGCTCTGTGGTGGTTTTATAGCATTCTACCTGTTTGTTAATATGCCACAATGACAACTGGATAATTTTGTCTTGCTACTTCTGTGTAGCCCCCTTCGGATCCATCTCCACTCTCACTGACTGACTGCTCACTATCTGCAGGTTAGTGTTTTCATTTGACAATTCCATTTCTGCCCCATAAACAACAAATTGCCCATTTTGATTTTGTGTGCATTTTACCTTTACCTTGCTGTTGAAGATTTATCTGTGTTGAAATATTGATTCAGTTACCTGCAACAGCTAGGAAAACAATCACTAACTATCTGCATGGAAAATGGTGGTTGGTTTATTATATTCAAGAATTCACAGACATTGCAGTTTTAGCATATATGCTGACTTGTGTCTACCAAGGAGATACTACTCACTCTGGTCAATGAAGAAAGACCCCGATCTCGAATCTGCTCTCGCCAGAAACCGCAGATGGATACTCAATAATCAGATTAAGAACATAATTCTCAGATGCCCTGATCAAGTTGCACCTGTTGATTTCCTGCAGAAGAAATTCAAGAGCCTTGATCTTCAAGGGAAGGCTCTTAATTGGCTCAAGAAGTACCCTTGTTGCTACCAAGTGTACTTCGAGAACGATAACTACTTTTGTCGGTTAACGAAACGTATGCAATTCTTAGTTGAGGAGGAAGAGTCGGTCAAAGATGCTCAGGAACCTGTTTTTGTAGAGAGGTTGGCTAAGTTACTGATGATGACCACAAATCGGAGGCTCAATGTGTTGAAAGTTAATGAATTGAAGAGAAGCTTCGGGTTTCCTGATGATTACTTGCTCAGGATCGTACCCAAGTACTCCGATATGTTTCGAGTTGTCAATTATACTGGGAGGCGAAGTTCAATGGAGATTCAGCTTACATCTTGGAATCCTGAGTTTGCTGTATCAGCACTTGAGAGACTGGCTGAGAAGGAGGCTCGTGAGCCGTGTTTTTCATGTTACTTACCTCCAACATGGGTGAAATCATACGAGAGATTCCAAGAATTCAATTCCACACCATATATTTCACCTTACGCAGAGTTTAATGGATTCGCGGAGGGATCTACTGAAATGGATAAAAGAACAGTAGGTTTGGTGCACGAATTGCTGTCTCTGACTTTGTGGAAGAAAGCATCAATTGTGAAATTGGGTCATTTGAAGAGAGAATTTCGTCTACCTGACAAGTTGAATGTTTTGTTGCTCAAGCATCCTGGTATATTCTACGTCTCTAACAAATATCAAAATTATACTGTTGTTCTGAGAGAAGGATACAAAGGATCCAAGCTGATTGAAAAGGATCCCCTTGTTGTAGTGAAGGAGAAGTTTGGGGAATTGATGCAGGAGGGACTTTATGAGTATAATAAGAGGCACCATCTAATGAACCTAGAGAAGAAGAGGAAGAAAGGAATGCCAACTGCAAGGCCAGAAAGGAGGATTAGGGACCCTGATGAAGTCACTGAACAAGATGATGGAGGAAGTGATCTAGGTGGCATATTTGATCCTGAAGAAAGAAAAAGGTTTTATAAAGTTCTGTTTGATGACGATGTGAAGTGAAATTAGACAGCTTGTTTTGGCTACCGCTGCATGAATCATTTAACGTGAGGTAAACGCAGCAATTTAGCTTTAGGACAACTGAAGAACTTCTTCTGATAGCCTTGTTTGTTTAACAACCCAATGCTGTACATTTTGGGTGCCTTTTCTGCTTTGAGATTGAAGCACTGTCGTCATCATAGCTCAGGTAAGCCCATGGATTGCATATAAAGTTGTTTTCATGTTTCAGGCAACTTGTGTGAAATGATGTAAAACTTGTATGGCCATTTATTATACATTTCCATTTTATTATCTTTAGATTAGATGCATGAAGATACCTTTAATGAGACTTTTCCAGTTTTTCTCTTGCGGTTTTCATTACGGCTCTTTATTCTTGCATATGTTTCTCCCTTGGGACTCAAGAGATGGGGGATTTAGCACCGTTATATTATCCAGCGAAGTTTCATTAAGCTCAACAAATGAATACAATTTGATACAATTTGATACAATTTTCAGTTTGTGGATTAAATGAGCCTCACAATCAATTAAAGACTCTGAACTGTGAAGTGCAACTTATGTAGAAGCTTTGCGTGCCCATAGCAGTGTAGTTCTGTCATTAACAATAACACAAAGCAAGCAAGCATTACCAAAAGTCCAAATCCATTCAATTCATATGAAGTACCAAAACCATAAAAAAAGTTTACATAGTATCTAGGGTACATGCTCTATATGAAAGCAACCAGAAAAGAAAAAAATGTTCCATTCTTAAGGGCAATGCAAACTAAGCAAAGTCCTCGCAAAACACATACAGCAGCAACCCTGAACTTCAGACCAATCCACGCAATTACCAAGCTTCATATTTTACATATATATATATATATATATAGGATGCAAGTTTCCCCTGCAACAAGAAAACAGCACAGTTCATAAAACTTGAACACAATACATACAAAGGTCAAATGAGGTAACCGAACACATTATACATACCATCTGCAATGCAATATTATGAAAACACCCCTAAACAGTGTTGATTCCAGTCATCTATATAAGATCCTACTGCTGCATATTAAATAGAAATATAATGTTGCAACTCACCAGCTTAGAAGCACTTCCTGTGAACAATTGAAGGGCCAGATTCATCATATTCACCCTTCGTAATCCACATCTGCACGAGGAGAAAATATCTTAGTATCCATTGAATAAGTATCATATATCCAATATAACTTGCATCGTTGCCCAGTTATAAACGTCTATGCTGTTGCTAACTGAAGAACATTAGAAGAAGAAGAAGAACCTGTTGGAAAGTACTGAGAGAAGCCAGGATAGACCCTCCGATCCACACACTGTACTTCCTCTCAGGTGGTGCGACGACCTTAATTTTCATGCTGCTCGGAGCAAGAGCTGTTATTTCCTTACTCATACGATCCGCAATACCAGGAAACATAGTTGATCCACCACTGAGCACAACATTTCCATAGAGATCCTTCCTGATATCCACGTCACATTTCATGATGGAGTTGTAGGTTGTTTCATGTATTCCGGGAGATTCCATTCCAACAAGAGATGGTTGGAACAACACTTCTGGGCATCGGAACCTCTCAGCACCTATGGTGATAACTTGTCCATCAGGAAGCTCATAGTTCTTCTCCACTGCGGAGCTGTTCTTTGCAGTTTCCAGTTCCTGTTCATAATCAATTGCAACATATGCTAGCTTTTCCTTTACGTCACGAACAATTTCCCGTTCTGCAGTTGTGGTAAACATGTAACCTCTCTCCGTCAGAATCTTCATGAGATAATCAGTGAGATCACGGCCAGCAAGATCCAGCCTCAAGATAGCATGGGGAAGTGAATACCCCTCGTAGATAGGAACTGTGTGGCTCACACCATCACCAGAGTCGAGCACTATACCTGTTCACAAGGAAAATAATATTTGGTTATTAACCAAATTAAGTAGATTGATAATGAGATAGAGTTTTTTTGAGTTTACATAGAAAGTTCTGAGCTTCTTCATTTTTAGACTGAGGTAAAGATAGCGGAAAATTCTATATTCTTATGTAATTTTTCTATTTCATAATTATGCATAGTAATGCCTGAACATTTCTGAAAAGATAACATAAGTTTCTAATCATTAAGCAACCACGAAACACATATAACTAATGAAATTTGATCCATGTTTAAGATAGTAAGAATCTGTATAGTAATTCACAGAATACATGCATACCCGTTGTACGACCACTAGCATACAGCGAAAGGACAGCCTGGATTGCAACATACATGGCTGGTGCATTGAAGGTCTCAAACATGATTTGCGTCATTTTCTCCCTGTTAGCCTTAGGATTCAAAGGTGCCTCAGTGAGCAAAATAGGGTGCTCTTCAGGAGAAACACGGAGCTCATTGTAGAATGTGTGATGCCAAATCTTCTCCATGTCATCCCAATTGCTGACAATACCATGCTCGATGGGATACTTCAAGGTAAGGATACCTCTTTTCGATTGGGCTTCATCTCCAACATAAGCATCCTTCTGCCCCATACCAACCATGACCCCTGTATGTCGGGGGCGACCTACAATGCTAGGAAAAACTGCCCTTGGAGCGTCATCACCAGCAAAACCAGCCTACATGAAAGCCAACAACAATACATTCAGAAAACAATTGAACCGAAATCAAGAACATAATCTTGAGCAGAAGGAATAGTAATCAGCGGCTCACCTTAACCATTCCAGTACCATTGTCCACAACAAGGGGCTGAATATCCTCTCCGTCGGCCATGTTATATTATACTACATGAGCGAAGGAGTAAAATGAGATTAAGTAACAACAAATCGATCGTGCACAATTACTTAATCAACAATGAAATCAAGTACCAGTATGTACACTTTTTGCTTATTCCTAATCAACTATCCATTTCACTACTCCATAATCAATAGCTTCTAGGCCTTCTCTTCCAAAACTCATCATAGACATAGTAACAAACACGGGAAATCCGAATAATTGTGGACGATGTAGTAAACAATCAGCCGCATCAACTGAAAAATGTGATGTGTTTGATATTGAACACATGGCCTCTGAAATTATTGGTAGACCAGGTCCATTAAAGAATTTTCCAACAAATACGAACCAAAACCATAGCACAATACGAGCTCAATTAGAAGTCAACACAAAAGTAAAGACCATCAACACCACCATTACCAAGAATTATCCTTTCTACATACATGACCAAGAATAAAAAGAAGAGCTCAATTAGAAGTCAACTCACAATACATGATCAGGATCAAACAGATTACCAAGCAAATATTGAAAGGCACGAGTTAAGAGAGTACAAAGCTCGAAACTTTTATAATCATCTAGCTAAGTGGCACCATAGAAATCATCAAAAGCTAATTAACAA
Source organism: Plantago ovata (assembly GCA_028274465.1). Taxonomy (NCBI): domain Eukaryota; kingdom Viridiplantae; phylum Streptophyta; class Magnoliopsida; order Lamiales; family Plantaginaceae; genus Plantago; species Plantago ovata. The sequence continues at coordinate 128,386,607 of CM051456.1, read as the reverse complement.
TGAGTTTTCAACGATCAAGAAGATGATTGTAAAGAGAAAAGAAAATCAAGATCGGGAATAGAGAATCTTGCTCACCTTTGATCTGAGAGGATCAAGTGGTGGTTTGTTTCAGCCGCCTGTGGACTACTGTAGTTTTTTTTGTTTTGTCTGAGAAGGCAAAGGTGAGCTCGTTTGTTTTCGATAGAGATGAAAAGGCGAAATAGTTTTTTGTATTATATATGTAGAGTAGAGAAGAAGAAGGAGCTGAAATGAAATGGCGTTGAAATGAAAAACCAAAAACTCAAAATTAAATGATAACACACTGATTCGTACTAGTTCGTAGGTACCAACAAAGGTTTGCTTGCCCAACTTCATGCCGGACATGATTAGTTCTAGAATAAATGAATGCACACGGACTCGGTAATTTTAGACTTTTTCTTTTTTATTTTAAACTCAGTTTAAATCATTTTTAAATTTGATGATGCTTATAAAATTCTCTATCTCCTTAATCTGAAGTCTGAAACCCTTCGGATCCCTTTGTCGTAGATAATCTCGAATTTGAGTTCAACAGCTTGGCAATCTTTCTAGTTTCAATCGGTTTTGGTATGTACTGAACACGAAGAGGTGAATAATAGTGGACCGACCTGCCTCGCACATACCAGTGGTGACTTAACCGAGAATAATGGTTCGAAGGTTTCGACCTTCTCAAATTCTAGTAGGAACAATTAACGGAAATTACCTCATAAATGCGGTGGTTGAACTCTATTTATAGGAAATACAGAGGGGCCAAATGCCTGGAAACTCGAAAGCATGCCCCATTTGTACGATCGTGACACGTGTCCTCATCTCATGCCTCTTACGACCTTAATATGGGTGACAAAGACCTTCGTTTACAATAGTTAACATAAAATCAAGGGCAGATTAGTAATAGTTATCTAAAGTAGCAATGTCACATGGGGTTCATTGGGATAATAGGATACCTCCCACCCTTGCTCAAGAGATTTCAATTAGTAGAATATATTAATACTTCTCATTGTTCAAGTTGTAATTATTTTAGTTTACCTTTCAGTTATTTTCTGCTTATAGTATAGTAGTACTTCTATTTATATGGAGTCAAATATATTCCTTGATCTTCTATATAAAAATTCTCAAAATACTATCATGTATTCACAAATTTACCAAACACAACAACATGTATTTGACTAAGTCGAAGGATTAAATTTATAACTATCAGTCTTACAAGTAGAAACCGACAATAAGAAATTCGCATTGCACCATACATTACATTAGACGCATTATGTTAATTGACTAATATTTTGAACTCTTTTTTTTTCTTCTTTTGTGGATGATGTTGTTGGGAACCTGCAGTCGCAACCCTTTGGGTGCGCACCAGATAAACCTCATGGGTCGACGTAATATAGTTTGCAAACTACGTAAATCAAGTTAAATCGCAACAAGTTGCGACAATCTCGACTCAAAAGGCGTCTTTCTTTGCTCGACTCTTGAACACCTGAGTGGCTCGACTCATAAGGTGTAAATTACAGATGAGAATTAAACATGTAACTAAAAGAGTATTATCCTCCATTTTAACCAAGTGAACCATCCTTATAGGCCTTTGAATTCATATAACATAGTTAAGGTTTGACTACAACTCCCTCCTCAAAAATTTGTTATTGATTTGCCCGTTGGTTATTAGGACCGACTCAGAAATATTGGGCTCTGGTCCAAGGTTTTAAATTTAGGTCAAAAGAAGTGATATTCTATTTGAGGGTGGTGCAAGAATCAATATTAAATGGATAATACAGTAGATCACAAAGATCATAAAAGAAGGGATGAAAGGAAAAAAATATAGTGGTGGACTGAATCAAAATTTCATGGAAAGAAAGTTACATTTAAGGAAAAAATCTAGAATAATTTTTAAAAAAAAAAAAGAGGAAGAAGAAGAAAAATATGTTTAAGATTTTGGAGAGACAATATGTTGAGATTAAGTATAGAAAGAAGAGAGCAGGCGACCGCGTAAGCGCACCCCAATCCAATGAAACACAAGTCTCATCTGAAAGCTTCTTTGTTTCTTTATCTCGCTCTAGCCGTCAACCAACCGCCACATGGCTGGCCTTGTTTAAATGAAGTGGGTCCCACAATGTTCCAGTCAAATATTCTGATTAATCCACTCCTCTTTATTCTTCTTCTTTCCTAAACTAAATTGACTATATTTACCAATTACTAGCATTATTATTAGTCATCAATTCATCATCATTAGTCTGTCTATTTATTTACTCATCATCACTACAAGTAGTTTAACTCAAGTAAAACCCCCAAATCATTTCATCTTATTATCATTTATCAACAACCAATTACATACACACAACAAAAACAAACTTTACCAAATGGACCCCAAATTCGCCGGAAAGCCCATCGGGTCCGGCCCATACCGTACCGACCTCGAGCAGATGCCCGACACCCCCACTCGCCGCGCCAACCACCGCCGTGCTCTCTCCGAGACCTTCTTCCGCTTCCCTGACCTCGATGATTTCCTCATTGACGACGTCGTCGTTTCTGAAATGAACATCGACACACTTCCACCACCGGCTCAGCTAACCCTAGCTAACGGCTCCAGGCCGCCGGCTCATTTGCGGAGCCTCTCCGTGGACGCGGACTTCTTCGACGGCCTAGGGTTGGACAGCTTTCAGGCTCACCAGGAGCCCAGCCCTAGCTCCTCCAGGCATAGGCATACCACTTCCTTTGATGGTTACAACAGCTCTACTTCCGCCGATATTGACTCCGGGAAGAAGGCTATGGCCGCTGATCGCCTCGCTGACCTGGCCCGCATTGACCCTAAGCGAGCCAAGAGGTCATTTTTTGTTACTTGCTTTCTCTACATAATACCGTTGACTTGTTTTCATATGCTGTTTTATTTTATTTCATTCAATTGCTTCACTTGTTTTCCAATTCAATACTACCTTATGTACTTGATTCAGCTGTTTTGGTGTAATGCTTCTAAAACTTGGAGTTTTAATTTGTAGGATTCTTGCCAATAGGCAATCTGCTGCAAGGTCCAAGGAGAGGAAAGTTCGATACACTGCCGAGTTGGAGAGGAAGGTGCAGACTCTACAGACTGAAGCAACCACACTATCAGCTCAGATCACTCTTTTGCAGGTGCATTTCTTACTCTTGGACACTTTATGTTCCGGTAGCAAATGCTTGTTCCACTATTGTGCATTTGTTTTTTTTTTTTTTTTTTTTTAAACAAATAAATTATCTGGCCTTGCGAATGAAGTTGATTGATTCCCCAATAAAATAATTATTTCTCCCTTGTACCAAATCAGGAATATATTCTCCATATTGCAGTTTAACTACAGATATAACACCTTGTATGAACTTCCAAGGATCAACCATTTCGTCGGACAGGGGAAACCTCTTCCCTTGACCTCTCAGATGGATCAAGATTTAGTTTTTAGGAATTTTAGTAAGTCATGTAAGGGGAAGTCATTCTGAAATTTTAATTTTGCTCTTGCTGGACAAAGATTGTAGAAACTACAAAGCAGCTACGTAACAACTTTATGGCCTGATTTTGAAATAATTCCTTTAATCTGTTATGAATTTTTATGTTAAACTATGGAACTCAGAATTCTATAAATATTGTATGAGAATAAATATATGAAGATGGGAAGATAATCCTAGTAAAACATAATCTCCGGATGGTGATAATTTCATTTGCCATGACTCATGAGTCCACATGCTTATGTTGCTTGTTTGTGGCATGGATCCTTGAAAAGTTAATAATAACAAAACTTTTGAAATAATATAATAGAGTACAGGTTTAATTGCACTAGGTTTATTACAAGGCCGGTCGAACTTCCTTCTTGTCCACACACATTTGAAAGGAAAATTGAAAGAGGAAATTATTTAATTAATTCATGCAAACAAGACTTCACGACTACTGCCAGCTAAATAAGTCGTGCCAAAATGCATCACCACCGAGGTTTGTTGCCATGCGGTTGCTGAATTGGCGACTCATGAGGTGAATACAAAATCTGTTTCTGTAACCCCTGATTTACGGTAAATTTTCCGCAATTCCGCATAAAATACAAATCAGAAGGTGAGCGGTTTTGAAATAAATAGTTAAATACAATTTAGTATGGGAGCTATATTAAATGCCTCGAACAATGTAAGAGTAGGCGTTTCACATGGGGGTGGTTGGCAGTTCGATGAAATTGCATCATCATCCACTAGGGTGTCTATTTAAATGGGTGGTGAGTGATATCATGCCATATCACTTTCATTTTACATTTCCCAAGCTGTTCTTTCTTCTCGTTTTCTTTGAGTTCTTATCTTCTTTGATGTTTTGGTGGAATGAAGAAATAAGTTCCCACTGGTAATAGAATAGTTAGCAAAATTTTAGTATGCAATGTCGGAGATAAGCATCTCTGCTCGTGGTCATTTCCAGCAGGAGGGCGAAAATTTGACTAGGAAAATTCATATTCAGCGATCTGTTGCAGAAGGTTTGTCAGAAGTTCCACAAGATTGGATTGACAAAACGTACTGCTAGAGATCTTTGAATATGAGTTTATCTGTGCCAATGTTCGACCTCCTATTGTGAATGGCCATGAGCAAGGATGCTTAGGTTCCCTTTATCAATCATGACGATCCTTCAACATTAACCAAACAAAGCACTACACTCAGATTTTGCAAAAGACAAATTGCGTGACATACCTTCTCAGACTATCGATGTTTGCTCTAGAAATTCCTGTTAAGTTTTGTGGATTTAAGTGGAGTAAATTTCCATAGGCTTTTATAGCAAAGAGATGAGAATGAGAGCCCATTATGTTTATTTGCAGAGGTTGCAGTTACTATTACTGATGTAAATGCCATGTACTCTGCTATTGATGATATCTATAAGAACCATGATGTTTAATATTGGATTACCATAGTACAAAATTGAAAAGATTCTTATTGTTACATGTATCTGCTGCATATAATTATATATGCTCTGTTGTTTGTGAAATTTTGATGAGAACTTGAGGATTTGATATCTCCAATGCCGATAGAACATGTCCTATGTCCATGGTTCACCTATCTTGCAATTATCCTTTATGAGTAGATTATTCATCACTTATTCAGTAATTGAGGAGTGAGAACATAAATAGGTACGTTTCTTGCTCAATTTCTATTAGTTAAGCAAGTACTAGAACATTTCAACTGTCAGTTGGCTGAAGGGCTTTGAGCAGCATGCCTGCCTTGGTTTAAAGCACACCTCGTTGATGATATGTCATGAAGTACATGAATTCCTTATCACTAGAAGGTGTTGAAAGGAATATAAGTTAAAACTATTTTGTCTATTTTGACATTACTTGAAACTTATTCTGTATAAGTTGGTTTTAGTCCTGTGTTTTGACGCTTACCTATCTGTAGTATGAATGTTGCATTGTCACTTAAATGCAGTGATTTAACCGTCTCTGTTAAATATGCAGAGAGATGCTACTGGCCTGACAAATGAGAACAAGGAACTTAAACTGAAGTTGCAAGCTATGGAGCAACAAGCTCACCTCAGAGATGGTATGCATTGCCTTGTGTTGTTTCTGTCCCTACCCCTGCTATATAGTATTGTCAGTGTCTCTACATCTGGCCTAATTACAGAGTTACCTTGCTTCATGATTAAGGAAATTAACCCATTTCTTTTATTTATTCAATTGCAGCTTTGAATGAGACATTGAGGGATGAACTGCAAAGGCTAAAAATCGCAGCAGGGCAAATTCCAGCTATCAATGGGAACATTAATCGGGGGTTGTCTTCCCAGTATTCCTCCCGGCCACCAGCATTCAATTACTTTAGTAACCACCAGCAACAGCAGCAGCAGCAGCAACAGGCCCGACAGCCTTTTCACATGCCAAATAACTCTCGACCTGGTGGGCAGTCACAACCTACCTTTCAGGATTTCAATCACAGGGCTTAACGGTTGACTTGTCAAAAACTAGTTTGGTACTTGGGGAAAGAAATATTTATTTTTATAGTTAGGCTCTCATATTGTGTATAGAAATCATTGTTGTAGGCAACTAGGCATTGCTCTGAATCCTATATCAGCAGTTTCATTAACTATATGCATTAGGTAACATGTATAGAATTCTTGCATCATATAAAACATGCATGTATGTTTTTGCATTTACAGATTGTTGTAGTCATAATATTGGTTTGGCGTTTTTACTTAACGTGCCGTATCTTCCATGCTTTCCTTGCATGTTGCTCCTTTTTTCTGCTGGCTTTCCTGTCCTTGTTAACTGGCAAAAATTGGCATTAATTCTTGGTTTTTATTGAGAAGAAGCTGAGGATCCAAAGCCCCTATGACCTTGCAGTAGCAACAAAACTCCTGAATTTGTCATTTCGTACTTGGAAAATGGAAGATTCAATTGAGTGTTGGTTTTTGATTGGTTTGATTGATTTCAATGTTTTGAGATGTGGTGCTCTTTTAGCTTTTACAGTTTCTAGTTTTTGAGGATTTGTGTTGAAATCTACGAAGTTAATTACTAGTACTTAATTGTGGACCCTGATCAGATACATCAGTATATACTGTACTGTTTTCAGACAAGTAACGGATAAAATTAGTTGTTTTTGCAACATCAGTTACGTAGGTAGGAGGATTTATGAATATATGAAATAATCTCCACCTCTTCCTGCCCTTTTTTTTTTTTTTTTTCTTTTTCTTTTGTGCTTAAATGACCGAAGTGATCTCACGCCTTATCTAAAACAAGAAAAGAAGAAATATCAGGTGGTGGTGTTGTCCTAAAACCCCCCCACACACACATTCCACCTTCTTCTTCGAGCTTGGACAGCCTGTCTGCTGTCCGTGCCATCATCCAACGTAATTCCACCCTCTTTCAGAATGCCAATAAGAGGCAAACTGACTGACCCTTGACATGTTCAAATACGGTGGATCCTAATACTAGCTACATGATCACAATGGATATGTGGTCATGGCAGGCTAATATCCTATGTTCAGATAACTTTTAGCAGACAAGACATATATTATCTCAGGTTCATCATCAAACAAGATGTCCAGATCAAGGGAACGGATGATACATCCATTATACTTGTGAATGATACCAGATCAAATTTGTCCAGGCCACCTTGTCAATTCTAATTAATTTTCGGTTTAACATGTACGTACGTGTATGTCTCTAATATCTTGTGATCAGGGTGGATCCATTGGGGCCGGTTTCCCCCTCAAATTTTAAAAGAACTTTGTATAGGTTTTGAACCACTCCCGCGCGAGAACACTCAAATAATGATGTATATGTTTTTTTTTTTTTAAAACGGCAAAACTTATTCTATAATGAATCAAATATAAAGGGATGTGCACAAGGTATATGTATGTAATTTAACCCCCTTTAACTTCAATTTCTGGGTCCGTAACACCCTGTCTTCCTCATTTGTTTACGCCTGAACCTATGCTGAAGAGTATGAAATTTTATTTTGTCTTGATGCCTGGCAGAAAGAAACAAGCTGAAGACCACCTCGTACACTATACCAGTATACCTTTATTTAGAAAGTTTCTCACATAGAAATAACCGTTACTAAGCTGTAAAATGACCTTAACAATCAGAAAGGACAACAGCTCTAATGAAACATAGTTGAGATCCAATATCCTGCCTGCCGCCGGTGGTAAAGCTGATAATGACAGGAGGATCGAAGATCACAGCAGGGCGTAATCACCAATATAAAGATACTTTTGAGGATCTTAACTGTAGATAAGATCACATTGTAAGTTTCTGTTTGTCTCTAGTCTTGAGTAGATTACAATAACAGTTCCTGATGGCTATAAATAGTAACCTGTGATCATAAGCTAAAACAGATATCAGACTATAATCTATCACTTTGAACAACATGGTGGCAATAGCATACTTGGCAGTTTTCTTGGTTTTCGTTTTCTCAGCATTGCTTTTGCTGGACAAATGGACTTCTCCCAAAGGAATGGAAAAAATACCCGGAAAGTTGGGGTGGCCTATTTTTGGTGAGAGTTTCCCGTTCTTTGCTTCGTTTAAGACTCCCATGGGCGTATCAGGCTTCATGCTCGAGAGACAACGAAGGTAATGTGGATGAGTCTCCATAAATGAAAATTGTGTTTTTATCCAGTTCACAACATGCATGCATGCCACTATATATGCTCATGCTAACACATACTAACCCGTCCGATTTTTGTATTAGGTATGGAAAGGTGTTCAAGACTTATGTTTTGGGGAGATATACTCTCTTCATGAGTGGCAGAGAAGCCAGCAAGATTCTGTTGACAGGCAAAGATGGCCAGGTGAGCCTAAATCTGTTCTATGCCGGAAAGCAAGTCCTTGGACCGACAAGTATACTTCAGCAGAACGGTGATGCACACAAGAGATTACGTAGAATCATTAATGAACCACTCTCAATGGATAGCCTGAAAAGATGCTTTCCCTTTATCAACAAGTTGGCCATGGATACGTTAGACCGTTGGGTGGGAAGAACAGTTCTTGTCAACGAAGAAGCATCTGCGGTTGGTTCTTAAACCTGAGTCTATGACTAGATTATTTTACTGCTGCAATTCTAATCTGTAGAAATTTTTGCAGTTTACATTAAAGGTTATTGGTAACTTGATAATGAGCTTTGAGCCTGATGGTGTTGAGCCAGAGTTGTTCCGTGCCAATTTCAAACTCGTTTCTGGTAGTTTCGCCTCTGTGCCTCTGAACATCCCTGGAACAACTTTCAGTCGCGGTATTAAGGTATCCCATTTCTCAATCAAACTAAACCATAGCATATAGGAAGAAGGAATATTGTAGCATGATGATGATACAAACAATCCTTTTATCTTGGCAGGCACGTGATAGAATGTACGCCATGATGGACGCGATTATTGCTAGAAAAAGAAGTGGAGAGGACGTGCGTCAAGATTTCCTATCATCGTTGTTACTAAAGCATAGCAAAGATGGATCTGAAGAAAAAGATGACAATAAGCTGACAGATAGTCAGTTAAAGGACAACATACTGTCCTTGATGGTTGCTGGTCATGATACTACCACAGCTACTTTGACATGGATGATTAAGAACCTCGAAGAACATCCGGAAGTACTACAACGTTTACGGGTAAGAAAATACCATGATTTTTATGTTACAACAGTATCTCACCATTCAGAAACATATTTAAAAAGAAAAACAATTTGAAATGCAGGAAGAACATCTGAACATTGTACGTAACAGGGCTGAGGGCGAATCGACCCTCACTTGGGCTGAAGTCAACAATATGCCTTACACACTCAAAGTTTGTTACTAATCGATTTTTTGAATTTGTACATTTATGATACTAGTTATCAGTTACAAGCTGAAAATGAACTTTTTATCTTATAGGTGATTCATGAGTCTCTTAGATACTCAGCTGTATTTCCCTGGCTTTCCAGAAGAGCTGTGATGGACTTTGAGATTGGAGGTATGTACCGTTTATGCAAGCGTTTAACTAATCAAAGTCTTATACTGAAGAAATTGTGCAAAACTGTTGAATTTCTTGAGAATTTCAGGCTACAAGATCAAGAAGGGCTGGTCCATCAACTTGGATGGTGTGACTATACACCAGGATCCGGAGTTCTACCCAGAACCGGAGAAGTTTAATCCTTCAAGATGGGATGTAAGCTTTTCAAAAGACTAATGATTGTTTAATTCATAGCCATTTAATTTCTATACATTTTGTTTAATATTCACATGACATGTATTTCTTTTCCTTTTCTATTGTATTTTTCAGGAGCCTATAAAGCCTTTCACCTTTCTTGGATTTGGAAGTGGACCGCGTTTATGTCCTGGAATTCATCTTGCTAAACTGGAGATGTGTGTGTTCATGCACCATTTGGCCTTGAGATACAGGTTTGCAGCAAATTGATGCTGGAAAATCTCCTGAGCAACTTATACACTACTTTCTTCTATTTTCACTTTTTGCATCTGTTTAACATCATCTCGGCCTTGCAGGTGGACGCCTCTTGACAGAGATGATGCAGTCCAGCCGATACTTGCTCGGATGCCAAAGAGCAGGTACCCAGTTACTGTCGAAAGCCTGTAGAGAAAGCAGTCAGCGAATGTATCCGGTTTTGGTGGTTTGTTTTGGACCTATATATAACCTATATGTAATAACGAGTTGTACTCGTGCGCCCTCTATGAAAAACAATGATGTTCTTCATACAAATAACTGAAGCATGTACCATATGACAATTACTGGGCTCCTAAATAAAACTGCTTTCCTTGTTTAAGATTGCTTTCTACTTACTAGTTTCGGCTAGATACACAACTTGGATAGAAATAAGTCGACCACGTATCACGAAATGATTTAAGGCACAGGATTTGCTCATAAAGCCACCCATGAAACAAATAATGAAACCCTTTTGAGAGCCTGCTGGTAAGGACTAACTGACTAAGGCAGACTTTAAGCAAGAAAGTATGAGAAATAATACTCCAAGTTTCTTGTAATCTTGGATTCTTTTTTATTCCATATTAGTGAAGCCTGTGTATCAGGCTTTACATTCGAACTTCTAACGACTGTCCAAACATAAACTATACATGTGTTTCTAACTACAAAGAAGATAATTAACATCAGAACCTATGAAAGTAAGCGTTAATATGGTTTACAAGATGAATAGAGCGTGTTCCCTATTGTAATCAAGGCAAAATGGTTGAGTATCATTTAACCTCAATATCTTCATTGTCATCCTGATCATTTTTGTACTTGTACCATGCTGCCCAATACAGATAGTTAAAGAAATTAAGGGCACTCAGTATAGCCAAAAACCAGTAGAACAGATTCAAGTTGTTTTTATCCAAGTCATGTCCATGTAACCACCCTTGTTTACTTGGCGCAATTCGTCTAGTCACTCCATTTATAATCGCCACAAAAGCACTACTCAAGAAATACCCAAACGAATGCGACATGAATGTGAAAGAAGTAGAGAGCGACTTCATCCCTAAAGGCGCTTCTTTGTAGAGGAACTCCATCGATCCCACAAGAGTAAAGACCTCTGCAATCCCAAAAATTCCATACTGAAAAGAAAGCCAAAAAACACTGATGGGCTTATGTGGATCCTCCAAGGATCTCCGCTTTCTCTTGACTTCCACCAATGCTGCGAATAACATAGACAGGCTCGTCAGCAGTAGGCCAACGCCTACACGCTGAAGTTCAGTGATGCCAGATGGATGCTTTGTGAACTTACGAACAAGACGGACAATGATCCTGTCGTACATTGGAATGAAGACAATCATGGAGAGAAAGCTTATAACGGGGATGGACGCGGTTGGGATTCTGAATGAGCCAAGATAGGGGTTCATTCTGGACCCCTGGTGCACAGAGAAGGTCTGCAACTGCGCCAGGCAAGTGTTCATTATTATAGTACTGCCTAAGATTGGTTGCATCCTGATTAGTACCTTAACTGCTTCCACCTGAGCCACGGTGCAAACCTTGTTCCTTGAAGGGTCTGCATCTGGTGACAAAATTGCTGCTTTATCTAGCCACCTGTAGTTTGATTAGGGGGTGTTAGAAACATTGTCAACCATGAACTATGATTTCACATGTACATGTGAGTTGTGACAACTTAACTTTCCATCACTAGCTAGAACAACTTAATTTTCGTCGTAACTTATGAAAGACAATCATCACCTGAACTGTTTAGTGTGGCCAAGTCTTGTTGATGGTGATTCTGAATCTGTCACATTGGTCATATACAATTCATTATGGCTCTCTGGATGTGGCAAACTGCGGTTTCTTATTGCCACGGCTATAACCTGAGGAAGCGAAAAATTAAAGTGTTAGGCTATGCATCACGTTATCATGCTCCAAAGCATCTGGAGCACTAATATTATTGGATTGTGATACCTCTGCTACTCTTATAAGAGGACTATCTTTTGGGACTTTGAGACGGTAGAACGGCTTCCCAATGGCAAGAAAGATAAAGCCAACTAATGCTGCCATTGTACTGATTAGAAATCCTTTCCACCAATTGTCATGGCTCTTGTTGGTGGAAACCCAAACAATGACAGTAACTCCAACCGTTGCACCGCTAACACCGCACAGCAAGAACCAGTTGAAATAGCTCGCTAGCTCCCTGGCTTCGTTTGGATCGTTTTCATCGAATTGGTCAGCACCAAATGCAGGCAATGTTCCCCTAACCCCACCAATGCTCAAACCGAGCAAAAACAACGTTATGTAGAAATACACTGCCATGCCACCCTTCAAACAACTAGGCTGGCCACAGGGTTCCGGTTGAAGATTTTCTGTGTGAGCTTGAATTGTCATCATTGCCAAGCCCTGATAGAGGAAAAATACATAAGAACATTTACACTTTCTATGCTTGTTATATTATTAGAACAAGGAAAATTTACAATTAATCATGTTCCCCACAGTGCGCGTAACATATATCATTTACAACAATATTAAGAATTGTGTGAGACATATGTTAAATGTCACTGAAAGAGTGATGAGCCGTTTCCCCCTTCGAACTGAAAAAGAAAAGAAAAGCTTATATATACCGGAGATATGTATATGAAATTCAATTTACCAAGATTTGAAGAGCTACGAAAATGAGGCAAGTGCGGAATCTATCAATGGAAGTGTCGGAAATAATACCACCGATAACACTTGATAGGAAAGTCCATCCAAGGAGGTTTGTGACGGTGTTTGCGGCACTAGAGAGATCAAAATGCATCTTCAAACCGAAATAGAGCACCAAAGTCGACACGCTCCCGATATAAATCATGTTGTCCAATGCCGTCATAACTACATACATCAGCCAAAAAACAAGGATCAAACAGAAATAATTTTCCCAAAATCTCACTGAAAAAAAAAGTTCGTATTTATATAGTATGCAACTGCAAGAGTGAGAAATTAGTGTTCACCGTAAACAAAAACAGTGGCTCTGTATCCACCTTTGGCCCTGATATTTTGTTTGTTTAGAACCCGATATCCTTGCTCTGCATCTTCTGGCACTATACAGTCGATGGCCCTGCACGACATTATCACCTATGTTCTGCTTGCACATTCGAATTCCCGGCTGTCTCTGAGGTGTATAATGTAACATGTACAGATCAGAATCTTCAGTATGGCCCGGAGCTCTCAGAGAGCAAATAAATACACGTTGATCAGTTAATTGCTTGTTCTACAATGTTGGAACTTGGAGAAGTATATATGAAGTATCACTGTAACAATCTACCGAAAGTTTGCCATTCTTTTACTATGCCTTGAGAGCTAAGATCCCTTAGTTTGCCAGAATATTAAATTTCTAGATGACCTATATATAGTGGATTACATTATATATACTCATTTCCGAAATGTAGTCGCAAATCAATATTGGATACGTCGAGATGAATAAGTTGCCCATTTTGTAGTATCGGACATTCTTCCTAGCATGTTAGCGATGCGGAACATTATCTACATTCCTAGCCAACTCCATAAAGCTTCCATTCTCATATAATTAATTCCAAAGTACTTTTACATCAATATTAATATTGCACTGAGCTTTATAACATCCAAGATCTATTAGTCTTGGAGGGCAGGTAGGTAAATGTATGAGATAGTTAATGAGACTACCGCATTACGTTTGGATCTAATTCACGCCCTCTCTCTAAATGAATTACTAGTCACCCTCTCAACCCCCTCTCTAAATTAGTCATTCCTAAATTAGATTCAAATATACTGTCTGATTACAAATGAAGAGAAGTTTAGAGTAATCGCAAAATGTAATATCCAGATCAAAAGTTAAAGAAGTTGTATATATGTTCACACTGTTGACTTGATTGCTAACTTAAGAGGATCCGTCCTCGGGCAAGATGCCCTTACTGGCAGAGGGTAGTGCAGTATAACTTAAGATGTGAACAAAGAACAGCACGGTATTATTATGAATTAAAGTCAAAAGCTGCATTAGCTTAACTTGCCTCAACAAAAATCATTATGGTTTAAATTAGTCCTTAAGATGTGAACAAAGAATCCTGTCACGCATTGGATTTCTTGTTGTGCAAGATCCGTTCAAGGTCAACCTATTAATTCTGATGCTGTGATGCAACTTGATAAGTTACAAACTTACAATAGAGTATTATTCGGATTTCTGGATTTTCAGATGACTTCTTAAATGAATGCTCCACTTGGCCACTTGCCCACTTGTGAGCTTTGGGGAGAAAGTAACCCGAAATTCCGGACGCTAGACAAGCAGGGTTATCATTGGTTGTTCATTGCTTAAACTGATGATTTTGAGATAATCAAACTTACAAAAATCTTCAACTGATGACTTTGAGATAATCTCAAACTTACAATATTCATGTATAGGCTATTTAAAATTTTAAGTACCATACGTCACTTAACTTATGACAATTTAAAAAAACTGGTGTGCCTAAAGAAATCGGAAGTTCACTTATGATAGTACTTAGTAGTAAGTAGTAACTTGTAAAGCATTTCCATGTGATTTACGTTACAAACCAAACTGAGCTCTAGTCATACTCATACATTCCTGGATAGCAACTATTTGAAATACTAATCTACTTCCTGTTTATTGTAGTAGCCAAAAAAGAAGCCTTACGCAAGCCAAATGTAATACTCATGATTTTCGTACAACACCAAATAAAAGACCTCTTCTGAGAAGGCTTAACAAACTACAAGGAAACGCCAACACCTAAACAATCTCAAGACAACAAATACATTACCTATGCAGGGCACATGAGCAATTCTCCTTCCCAATATCTGCAGCAAGACAAGGAGGCTGAACTTTCTCATCAGCGTACCAGACTTTTCGCCCTTCAACTAATTCCTTCAGGAAATAATCCAACTTCTCAACTGTCACATTCGGCATCACAACCACATGTGCCATGTTTCCTTCACATGCGAGTTGCCAGCGCCGAACAAACTCTTCGTCTCTAGGTCGTTCAAACACAACAGTACTGCTCAGTTCGTTGAGCATGGCACTGATACCAGCTTCTCTGAGACGATCTTTTAAGTAGTGTGCGTTTCTGACACACTTTTGGACTTCCTTTTGGAACCCTTTGTACCCTTTTCTGTTTAGAGTGTACCACAGGAAGATTGGAGCATGTCCGTTCCGGCTTCCCATTATAGTCGCATCTCTAGAGGCAAGATACTCAACGTTGCTCGAGAGAACATTTATGTGTTTTAGTCTTGTTAGTTGTACTCCACATGGCATTGGGCAACCTACAAACTTGTGCCCAGAAACACTCACACTTCCAATGGGTTTCTTGAATGAAACCTTCGGTGCCTGTATCAGAAGCCATGTTTAATTTAGTTGAAACAACAGAAACAGAATACCAGATTGCTAAAGCTAAGAACAATAGATATCAACATTTAGGGAAACATTCAGGAAAGTATCCCTGAGCTAATCAACATACCTTTTTGACAAATGGCATCATGAGCCCAAAAAGTGCACCATCACAATGGATATAGAATCTATCTTCCGTATATCCACATTCTTCAAGGGTCTGTATGACAAGATCAAGGTCATCAACAGCCCCTTTAACAGTAGTTCCTGTATTAAGATAGAATAATTAATTAACTACTGATAGAAATATGGTGCTTTAAGGCATATATAGTCATAGATCGAACATCCACAAGAAATATGACCTGCAAACACACAAGTGCTACTTGCACAATGACACACAGAAAGATAAAGAAACAGGGATTACCGATGTTGACATTGAGGATAGCTGGTTTATCCTTGTTAGCGAGTAGCTTAGTTTTGAAATCTGCACAATCAATCTCACCGGTGACCAGAGTACCAACTTTTATGCATTCCATTCTGTACATTCTTGCTGCTTTGAAAATAGAGTAATGTGACTCCTTTGATGCATATAGAATCCCATCCGGGAACACCTCTCTCCTGCAAAATTGTAAAAACTCAAATCAGAACTATATTTCAAACTGTAAAGAACATTCATGACACTTGAACCTGAAGCCTCATAGCAATAGAGAAAAAAGTTCTCACCCAACAAGAATCCCATGAAGATTACCCTCAGTCCCACAGTTTGTGATGTATCCCCAATAATCAGATTTCTCAATATCCCACAAACGAGCAAACCAATCCAAAACACCCACTTCAAACTGCCTTGAGTGCACACCATAGTTGCTTTCAATGAATGGATCACCAAGGTTGTTGATCGAGAAATGCTGCAATTGACCAAGGGCACCATAATCAAAGTCCAGATTATAGGGATATCCTGTTTAAGTACACAACATTACAAAAGGCAATCAGGTAAAAGTCCAGATTATAGGGATATCCCGTTTAAGTACACAACAACATTATAGGGATATTGCAGAATGATTTAGCTTAATTTCAAAAAAAAAAAAAAAAGAAAAGAAAAGAAAAATTGTACCAGCAAACTTCATACATCTAAAAGTTGACACCGTAAGCCATTTAACTAACTTGAATTGAATGTATAAACATATGCAGCCAAGACAGTTAGGATGTAATGGATCCCTCACGAGCTCAGTACTACCACCTATCTTTTTCTATTTTAATTTTTGCTTGCTTCAGACATATCAAGGAGTTTAATTATTCAACTGTATGAAGCTAACATTCCCAACTTTGATGTACTACTGCCAATCATCTCCGATATTCAAATAAAATATTGCGTAGGAAAGTGAAAAAGTAGAAGTTAGATTAAGAATAATACCTAAAACTACAAATATTAAAGATAAACACAACTTAGCTAAAACTTCAAATAAAAAAGAAAGGAGGGAGTACAATCTATTAAGCTACTAAACAGTATTATTAGCACAGCTGAGCAGATAAAAATATTTGATATTTCATGCGCCTAGGGCAAGATCAAATACAATTTAGGCGTGGCAAATCCAAGATGTGGTCAAACTGAAAAACATTGTGTATGGCCGCACAAACGACCATCAACTTTGCACAGAAGAAGAGATTGAATAACATAAAGAGAGTATATAAAACATACTGTAAAACTGATATTTTAGGTAACCATATTACTTGTCCAATTTCAGAATTCACTCCATGTTATGCTTATCTCCATTTACCATCCATCCATTTCTTATCAAATTAGCACTGGAATGAGAACCTTTTTACAATTCAGTCAGCTCAGTTCCACACAACTAGTGCAAATACGGATAATGTTTTCTGTAACTCAAACTTATCAACCTACAAATACGAAACTAGCAATGGCATCAAATTCACCCTCAATGACCAGCAATTACATTTACATAAACTACTTAGCCTAATTCCAAATATCACCAACAAATCAAAACAATCAATATGAAGCGAATTCAATACCTAAATGATGCTTAGTCCTCTCAATAAGAGTTTTACGGTATCTGGCCAACACACTCGCCATGGCTGCATCCTTATCTCCAGTAGATTCATCGTCTGCATCAGGCTCGGTCACCTCGAGGCAGGAAGTGTGCACGTTTCTACCCAACACGATCTCTCTCTTCTCCTCAACCGGATCCGGTACCGGCTCCACCACCACCGTCGTCGGATCAAACGATTCTACATCCGACGTTGCCGCGAATCGATCCACGTGTTTCCCGTTCGATAGAGATCCGTTCGACGACATGTTTGGCTCTAACTCGACGCCGCTTCCGACCATCGCTCTAGCTACTCTAGTTCAGCAACAAAGGAAGATTAGTTTCGTTTCGATTAATCAATTGATTGACTCATTGAATGGATTGATTGAATGAATTCAATCAGTAGAGGAAAATGAAAGAGACGATTAGTGAAGTGGAATTACCTGGTGAATGAGCGGAAATGTAGATGGATAAACAGCGAAAAGTCGGCCGAGATTGGAGCTGGAAACCACAGGAAATGTGTAAATGTGGAGGAGGAGGAGCGCTTGTTCAGTGTGTATTTATAGTAGTAGCAAAAATTGATTGGGTTTTTTTAGCATGCTCACGCGAGTTGTACGCTGTTGAACTTTGTCGTTCACCAAGGTACAAACGTGATTGGATCGGGTACAATTTCCTAAATCCTAAGATCGATATACTGTAATATTCTGCTCAAATTTATTAAGTTGTAGTGTCATAGTGTCGTGTTATTTTGATTCCTAAATATAAATCATTTATCGACTATGGTTAACTTAAGTGGTAAGGGATTTAAATTAATTAAATAAAATTTTGAGTTTGAATTCCAGGAATGTTCAAAAAATGTCGTTTCGAGAACCACCCTTAAAAAAGGTCCGACAGAGGATACATAATCATCAGCATCCGGGTAAGTTTAGGTGTGATGAGGTGATGAATTAGGAGTAGTTAATATTGTATATACGTATACAATGTAAAGATAAACACTCAAATTCAGTGTAAGCAAGGATCAAAATATCTAGGTCTCTGTTTTTTTCTTTCTATTAACGAACTTTAGTTTAGGTAAGCACACCAAATTGGTTTATGTATTTTTATATTCATCAGACAGTATTTGTAACATTCAGAATTTCAAAAAGACTAAAATGATTGAGAACGTTAATGAAAACGGTGATTGAGAACGTTAATGAAAAACGTACTAGGAGGTTTCTTCCGGTATTGTCCGACCGTGATTGGGCACGGGCAGAAGATATTTGATTGAGAGCAATTATTGCCCGAATGAAGAAATGTTGTGGAGTAGGAGTAATATATAAATAAATAAAGAAGAAAAATAAAATGAACAAGGTCGGTCACATGATCGTGTGGCCCAGGAAGGCGAAATTGAATATTCAGATAGATGCACTCGATGCAATGAAGATAATGTTCTGATTCTTAAATTTCTAAGCCTACGCATAAAAGAATCACGACCCTGATTCACATGAAATTGATAAGTATTAAGTAGGGACTCAATAATGGCGCTGGCCTTTGAGATATTTCAAAGGTTATATAGTATTATGGAGGAGGAGGAGGAGGAGGAGGAGTATTAGTATATGCAACGTGTATAAAATGTAGTATTGTTATCTCAAATTACCGGTTAAGCTTTTTCTTGTTCGGTCAAATATTCATGCCTAAATTTTGTGTAATGTCAATCGGGTCATTTTGTTAGACGATGTTGCTGATCAACTCTAGTCGATAGCTTAATTTTACTCCAATTTTACTAGGAAAGGATTCACACGCGGCGTTTTTCTTATTTTATTATTTTAAAGTGATCATTTAAATGTTTTAGCGTACACCCCTTTTTTAAGTTCATCAAATCAATACTTCTACCTGTTGTTCATATTCAAAACTAAATAATAAATTAAGTTATTGATCATTTGGATTTAATAACAATCATAATATATATTTGGGAAATGAGTAAGAAAAATCATAAACAAATTTGGAAACGCTCACATCATAATAGAATTCTAATGTTTAGGGTTGAAATGATGATGTGTGTTAAAAGTAATACAATATAAGCTATTTAACATTTTTAGGTTATTGTGGGCCTTTAATAATAATTTTAAAAAAATGATCTCTTAAATGCATAGAGGGTCTCGAGTGTCAGATGTAATTATGTCTAATGAATATGGATTAAATCCCTAAAAAGTAAAACTTTCTCTTGGCCATTTACTACATGGAAATGTTAAAAAAAAAACATTATTGATAAACAAAACAATATTTTACATTTCTATAAACTAAAATCTTGTTACCGCTACGTTTGATCCCTTGACAAAACTGCAACTTTATTTTGATTTAACCAATTGATTTTCTCTCTCTTTAGTTACTTTTTAAAATTGACTTTTTAACAAACATTGACCACAAATGACTCCCAAATTAGATAAAGAAATATAATAAAGTTATATTATAAAACTATAATTTATAACAGTTATAATATAATTTTATTAAAATTTTATATCGTGTAAATTAGAATTAATTTATAATCAAAATTCGTTAAAAAAATTGAACCTTACAACAAAGTAACTAAAAAATAATTGGAGGAAGTATATATTAGCATCTAATAAGATTCAAATAAGTGTAGACCTATTTCAAGCATGGCCTAGCAAAAGATATAAGCCGAAGAAGTTTTTGCCTTCCTGCTATATATTCAATTCAACATTCAGTGTGTAGTCAAACATGCAAGAGCATTAACGATCTAGTACTCTACTACTCTGTCTCTGTTAATCTATTTACCAATGCATATACTTTAAGTACACAGAGATACAAGGTACAAGAGATACAAGTTGCAACGTGCAAGTTATAAGCAAAAGGCAAAACAACCATAGCCTACACATCACAAATCAAAATAGGAGCTATGCGCTTGTTGTTGGGTGAAGGTTCAGGTTAATTAAGTTGCAAAGGTTCAGGTGCAAGTTAAAGAGGTTTAGGTTGAGGTCCCGTTTGTTGTTGGGTGTTGCTCTCGCTGTCTTTGTAGAGCATTTCTCATGATCGTTTGTTTTTTCTTATTAATATAAAAAATTTGACATTTCAATAAAAATAAAAAAAATAAAAAAAAAAGCAGCTATATATGCGCTTGTAAATGCACCAACTCATTATTAGACTTTACCAACATATTGAGCTTGGAAGGTTCTAAACTGTAATTTCTAAGCCGAATCAAAAACTCCCTTTGTTGGATGCATGGACCGTGAAGAGTTTACAGCAGAAGAATGTTTCCGTAATCTCCTTCGAGTATTACCTGTTCATAACCCGTTTGCTCAGACATTTCCAGCCCCAGTTGAGCTGCTGCAATCCTGGTAAAGTGTCTAAGCCCGACACCAATCCCTCCAGCTTTATCAGGATTTCATAAAATTTTAGAGGGACTAACCACTATGAGATCGAATTTGCATATTATTTTACACCTAAAACTAATTTAGTGCATAGTTAACTAAGAGAACAGCAAAAATGTGCTCCCTATATATAACTCAAAAAGAAGCCATCAAGCTCTATTTCTAACAGGATAAAATACTCCTAGAGCAGCATTAACAAAGAATAAAGTAAGAACCATGCCAGGATAAAATGTCGCTTAAGATCAGGCTTTTTGAAACAGTTGAAACAAAATTAAAGCACCGATAAAATAAATGTAAATCCACCCATAACATGTGTGTTGTACATTTTATAGACCCCTCTAATTAACAACGTAAGCCAAGAATCAAAACACGAATTTCATGCTCAACATTATTACAAAACAAAACCATTAGCAATAAAATAATGTATTGATTTCAGCAATGTAAATCCACCCATAACATGAGTGTTATACATTATATATCCCCCTCCAATTAACAAACGTAATCCAAGAATCAAAACCAAGAATTTCATGCTCAACACTATTACAAAACAGAAAGATTCCCTCCGTCCCAGCTCCATGAAAAATGAAAAAATATAAGCGAATAAGAAAGAAATATAGACACTCATTGACTCATATATGAAATATGAGACTTTGCGATAAATATGAAATGATAGAAAAAAATAAAAATCTTTCTTTGAAAAATGCCATTACCATTCATCTCCGAATTTCATCCAATGAGCAACAACAATGCTTACAAAACAACAAGCCTAATGCTTCTTTTTTTAACACTCCAACATACAGAAACACAATTAGCTCTTAACACACACACGAGTGAAGATCGACCTATCATCCCAATTTTTCCCATTGGCATACATGTACTTCACAAAAACAAACTATAATAAATGGGCGAATACCTGAACTAATTTTCCTCCTCTCACAACTATCTTGGCACATATTGCAGACGCACTCAGTTTAGTTGCCCGGCCTTGCTGTTGGAGCCGTTTCCTCAGTACTTGGTAGCAAGTTCTTCAAAATCACCACTCCACCAGCAATGGTACCAATACCATGCAACAGAGTTTGGATTGGTACCAATTTGATGCTCCAAAGTGAACCGCAACATAAAAAAATTATCCAGCCTGGAGGCAGTGCCGCCCAAGGTCCACGAACAATGCAAGTACAAATTCATTCATGGTCTTCTATTACAGAACAACATGTAGGGGAAACTACAGTCCAAACATAATTGCATTAAGTTGCTTAACATCTGCCATGGCGAAACAGGAGCAGCACTAACAAAGCCTGTTGATAAAAGATGAATTATGCCTTAATCAACCAGCTTTAAAGACCGTATTTATTTTTCGTGAATTCCCAACAAACAGTCTACAACCTAACACTTATGGAGTGGCTAGTTGCACAATTAAAATAAAAGGAGACGTTAGCCCATAGCCTCATAAATGATTGTATATCGTCTAAACATTATAAACAAGGGATGCTTATGTGTAATCAAGAGAAATATATATACTCAGCTTATATTGCTTTTGAGCAACTAATTAACTACAACTACACAAGGTCAACATCTTAACACAACATAGTTTAAAAACTGGGAGCATACTCTACTTTGAAATGGCAACCACAAAACACGTATAACTTTATGACTTCTCTCTCAAGTTGTTTCCGGCATTGTTTGATGCGAGGTCAAATTCAGATTAACCTGGAAATTTCGACGGCCTCTTGAGAGCCTTGGAAAGCTCCACCAATTTCAGCCAATTAAAAGTTCTTTGTCAACCTATAAACCTATTGATGTCGATCCCTTCGGTTACTCTATCAAATGGGTTCTTTAACCTCCGTCCTTCAGCCTCCTCTTTGGTGTACCTCACTCTTATGGTCACTTTGTTGAACAAAACAAACCTAAGAGGATCAATAAGAAAGCACTTGACAGATGGTTTCATCTTCTGTAGAATATGTTGACAGGAATATCATAATGCTAAACCAGTAAATTCTCAAATAAAATTACACAGCTATGCAAAACAAACCTTGAGAAACCGAGAAACTCCAGCTATAGTACCATCTGTTCCAGCAGCAGCAAAAAATGCATCCAATCTCCCACCAACCTGTTCCCAAATCTCAGGCCCAATACCTTCATAGTGAGCCCTATAATTTGCTAGGTTCTCAAATTGATCCGCAAAGAAACCTCCATTGAAGTAGTTTGAACTATCTGAACAATGTGCTCCTGAACCTGATGCCGATTCATTCTTGTTACCATTAGCATGACAAGTGTTTGGACGACATGCCAGCTCATTAGATTCCATTGCCCTTCTCCTTGCAATATTAATGTAGTGATCCCTGTGTGTTATATTGAAACAGGTACTAAGCATTAGTACTATAAGCATGAAGAAAGCTAACAGATACAAGCAGAGTTCACCAAGTCGACTAAAAATTCAAGCGGAGTTCACCACGTAGATTACATTGTTGTTGCTCTTCTCCATGAAGATCATCACCACTTATACATTAACTTAAATTAAGCCCTGAAATTGCAATCATGGACTCTGTTACACAACTATCACGATCCAAAAGAACCCAATAAAATTAAATAAAAAGATCTACATATCTAAAATAGTTAACTAAACTTCAAGATGGATTGAGGCACTATCCTTATGAAATCTCTTATCTCAATCTGTTGGGCTATTTTCTCACAAAACAATCTGTCTCTCTTCAAAATTCTACTTAAAGAATGGTTCCATGCAACTCAAATTGACTTAGTAGGACTGCGCAGATCAGATCAACTCACATTGAAAGGCTGGGTAGAATTTAGAAGGAAAGAGGTGGACATCACATCGGTTTCCACCAACCGACTCCAGTCCGCAGAAAGCAACCAGTTTGCAGAAAATTGACAAATGTAAGAGATGAGAAAGGGGAATTTGACTGGATATTAGGAGGTAGAGAGGAATATAAGAACACGTTTCCTGCTGGATTAAAAAGGGGAATACGTTTTTTTTTTTTAATAATTAAATAATATGAAAGGATTAGAAATTAAAAAAAAAATTGAAAAAAAGGGATAAAATAAAAAAGGGAGAAAAAATAGCCAAATTGATAAAAATTAGGAATTGGGAAACTGGGCTACAGTCTCGATCTCTCTATTTATTCGCTTATTATTAGATGCTAATAATAATTATTATGAAAAGAGCAACGAGTTGTTTGTGTCAAGTAGTGATTTTTTTTTTTTTTTATATAAGAAAACCTTAATATATATATTGCATTACATTGGTTGCATCAGAATATATATATATATATATATATATATATATATATATATCTTGTGAATATACAGTTTATTTAACACACTAGTATGTAGCATATTAATGTTGAAAATATTATTTATTTATTAACATATTAAATATTATTTTTAAGTTAAATATGTAACTTTAATTATTACTATGTTACTTTATCCGCTCGTAAAAAGTTCGTAAGCAAGCTCGGGGGCTTTCGATTGATCACTTAATTTTGAAGCTCGACAAAGATCGTGCTCAAGATCGACTCGCCTTCTACGAGACGATCAAATGCTCAATAAGACCCAAACTCGACTCCGGTCGACTCGTTAATACCCCTATTCACATAAGGCTAGCCTATCATTAATATTTGGAAATTCACACATTTGGGCCAAATATTGGACTTGGGAGAGAGGGGGATAGGTTGCTGGGCCTGGAAAATTATGTTTTGGATGCGGGCCATTTTAGATCCTCGTCGTTCAGTTTTATTCTTGTATTTTCTTTTCCAAGTAGAGGTGTTATTCGAGACGGGCCGGGCCAGCCCGCTTTAGCCCGCTACATTTAAGAGGCGGGCTGTCGCGGGCCATTTCTAATCGGGCCGGGCTTTTCAAAAGATATTGAGGCCCGGCCCGGCCCATGTGACATTTATAAATGTGACGGGCCGGGCTGTTAACAGGTTGTGCGGGCTGACACAATTATGCTTTTAAATGGGCTTATGCTTTAAATGGGCTTCTTGGCGGGCCGTCACGTGTAAGCGTTAAATGGGCTGCTCGTTTAACTTCTAAATGAGCCATTCAATCTCCTTCTTTTTGTAGATTACATTCAAATTGAATAAAAGTAATCAAGCAAACACTTGGTTGGAACTTGTTGTAGCTAAATAACAAGTGCACAACTTAACAATAGTTGATAAACGATGAATAATATCATAGAATTACATTCATAGTAATAATAATAATAGCCGATCGAATGAATTGGTGAAGAAACTACCATGAAAATACTTGCATACTCATTAGTCTTCAACTTCAACTATTCATGTGTGTTTCGATCGAGGGCGAGTCCCATTATTAACTCATTTTCATTAACTAAAATAAGGTATTTATATGTAAACAAGAACATTAAAAATATATATACTTCCACCGTTTCTCTCTAAATCTTGTTATTTGATATTGCCATAATAACTTTGGTTTGTTTAATGAAGAAAATGGGCTTAGTATTGGAATTAGAATGGGCCAATTAAAATTACCAACCCAAACTTATAATATATAATTTTATAATCAGACCAAATACGCGGGCTACACGGGCTAAACGTGACGGGCTGTTACGGGCCACGGGTTGTGACGGTCGCGGGCTGTCACCCGGGTTTAAGTGTTCGCGGGCCGGGCTGTCGCGGGCCACTAGGAGTAAGGCCCATATAGCCCACTACTTCAAATGTTCACGGGCTGTTCCGGGCTCATTTTAAACGGGCTGTTAAATTTGGCGGGCTGTCCGGGCCGGGCTGTTCTACGGACGGCCAGATAACACCTCTATTTCCAAGCTCTATTTTGCAGTTTATGCAATAAATTTTTGGCATCTAATTCTACATGATTTTCTTCGGGCATAATATATGACTTCCTTCAGTTTATGCAATGAGTTTATTCAGGAATCGACTGAAATGTGAAAACTTGTGCAAAATGCCACATGCTATGCATCACCTATACTATTACTACGATAAAAAGAACCTTGATATTATTATTGCAAATAATTATGATGATACCCGAATTCTGTAAAACGGGTTACCAAATTGTTCAATTTCTCAGCACAATCTCTGCATTCAAATTGCTCTCCCAAACGATTGAGAACCACCAATCTCTTCACGGGGCGACAACTTCTCCACCTCAATTAGCTTCTTCTCAACTTTCATAAAATCCTTCAAAAAACAGTTCATCCTCCAACGTTGAAACCCTCTTCTCAATCTCCATCAACTTCCCGCGACATTCGCAATTGTGTTCAAATGGACAGGACTCAATCTCACTCCAATTCGTCTGTGAGCCCTCACTTGTCTTCATTTCCTTTGAGAATCAAAATTAGGAATTAGGTTTCTTGGGAGAAATATTGGGAATATAATTTTCTTTTCTCCAACGTTTTTAACCGAATGGGACCAAATCCGCGGCCTCTAAACGTGAGAATCCGACTCAGACACCAACTAAGACACTCCCGTTAGCAAGGGGAACAAAAGCGCGCCCTTTTAACGTATAAAACGCGAATTAGAACCGTATCTGCAAGTTTTAAAACCACTATTGACCAAAATTACATTTTTCCCCAAATGTTGCCTTTGCTGCTAAAACTTCCCCGTTTTCATATACCTTGAATGGAAGCTATAAACTTCCTTCTCCACACTAACAACTAAGACGCTCCAGTTAGCAAGGAGACCAAAAGCGGGCCTTTTTAACGTATAAAACGCGATTTAGGACCGTATCTGCAAAATTTAAAACCACTTATGACTGAAAAATGTTTCTGAATTGTTGCCGTTGCTGCTAAAGCTTCCCCGATTTCGGATCTATAAACTTCCCGATCGAATGGAAGCTATAAACTTCCTTCTCCACATTAACATCATTCCCTGGTTGTTCCTAGCCACCACGCCAACGCTGACCCCATTATGCATCATTAGGCTTTATTATATTGCTAAGGGGTGCAATTCTTATTCTTATGCACGGCCTTCTACTTGTAATTTTATACTTATTAAACATATTTATTTTCCTCTTTTTTATTTTAAAAAAGTGATAATATACTCGTGTACGTCACTGCTGAAGTGAAGCATGACGTTCGGAATTGGGAGTATGGAATTTTAGGCCTTTTGTGGAAACACTCGCATAATTCCATTCCATAAGCACGTTTCAGTCTTTTTGTCCATATCAAATCACTGCAACCCACGCCACAAATCTTGATTACAAAGCGTAATAGTAATAATAATAGATCCGTTTGACATTCATTAGCTATAATATGCATAATGATGTTACTTACTTTAATTGCACCAAAGAGAATATAATCTTGTTTGATTATTATGCAAGTGTAAAATCAGAGTTGCACTACTAATGTTCTTAGATTGGACATCTTCACTTTAGTTCAGTGATATGATACCATGTCCCATGATCTCTCACGTTTGGACAATGTGAATCACGCTTCAGATACTATTCATATTGTACGTACAAACATACCCATGGCAATTGACATATGGAGTATATGAATTCGAATATACATACCGCTTTGATTCCGTTGATATATAGGATTTCATCTTGTCAATCTACGATAAAAAATTTATGAAGAGTCATAAAATTTAGTGATCGAGTTTATAGCTCATGAAGTGGCAAGGGTTTGATGATAGTTGAATTTGAAAAGGGGTTATGTTATACAAATCTAAGAAAAGTCTTTAGGAATATTATTAGAATAAAAAAAAAATGAGAAAACAATAACACATTCATTAAGAAAATACATATGACGTGCAGCCGTGCAAGTAGGAACTAATCTCTTTATTTGGATATATCTAAGCAGCTTGATGCTTAATCCAATGTATGAGGAGATTCTTAAATTATGACCTGAACAACAACAATGTTTTGTTAAAATAGTACCACTAGCTTAATTAGTCAATTACCAGCAGTTATATAAGGCCTATTATTCCTCTTCGCAATAGCTTAGATTTTATTGTAAGATAAGGAGAAGGGCTATATTCATTAGTAATATTAGTGCGGCATGCAGGTTGTTCAATATAGTATAATAACCCCCATAGATAACAAGTGAATCACACCCAAAAACAATTTCGAGCTAGGTTAATAGTATATGCATTTATATGATAAATGGATCAGTATCAATTAAAGATCTTGTAAAGGGATACACTTTCAAAAATGAGGAATTTTATCTCTTGATCGGGATCCATATATGGAAGTAGTTAGCGGTGTGAGAACTGGATGGACATGAAAATAAATGAGATATAAAGTGGGGTTAGATAATTCATTACCAACCACAATTAACATTACTACTCATGATTGTTGATGGTTAAGGAATCCGACGGGGAGACAAAAGGTAATTTAATATATTTGGAGTTAGGTTTTGTTCTCTTCATCTTAAAAGAATAGAACTGAACTAAATGGATTTGAACTCAACTGAACTAAACTTATTTGTAGTAAAAAATATTATGAGGCAAATCTGAATTGTACTGAACTTAATACATTTGAACTGATCTGAACTGAACTGATCTGAAGTGAACTTAAAATTCAAATGAAAGAACATACCCTTATAAGAAGATGGTTAAGGATTATTGTAGGTTTAAAAGTAGTGTAGCCTAAATTGATCGATAAAAAAAAACTGTTTGTTGAAATGAAACTAGTATTTCTAAAGAAAAAAGAATAAAAAAATCTGAATTTTGTTCATCATATACAGACCATTGAGAATTATAGAACAACAAATTTTCGTCTGGATCATAGTGTTTGTAACAACAGAGTTAAAATGGAGGCCATGACTAGTGTGAGTAGAAGTTGGATATTCTTGAGAATCAAGCTTCAATGCTTTTGGATTTTTGCTTATATTCAATAGCAAGTAGGACGGCTAACGTACGTACGTACTAATCACTTTCGATTAAGTAGCTAAAAAAGTTTTAAATTAACCGTAAATGTACATATACCAAATCCATGCTAGATAACTTACAAATGTAACATTTAGCATGTTACCACTCCATTTTGTTTCTTTCGTCACTTTTATTTACACGATGTGAACGAGTTTGCCATGGAACTTGCAGTGCCAGACATTGTTCCCGCTACAACCTGTTGCATTGTTTTTAGTTCCTTGAAACAAATCCATGATTTTACGTTCATGGGCTAGAAGATTAAAGATAAAATGGTTCGCCGGTAAAATGTCATCAAAGATAAAATTACACAAGAGTTTCGTAACAAAGCACTTGAAAATACATACTAACTTATATGGATAATATGGATGGAGTTCAATTTGGAAAGAAAATATGTTTTGGTGTAATCCACTTGAAATGTAACGTCACGAACAAACCATTTTCTATTTTAGCTAGAATTTTAACATAAGGCACAACAAAGTTTTAGAAGGTAAACTAGTCGTTGCCTCGGTCTGTTTTTTTCGTCATTGCCATAGTAATTGCACTCAACGTGGACCAATCTTTCATCGAGAGAATTAGCGTGAACTTCACCTTACAATTTCTTCTAACACAAGTGATTTTTTACACTATGGTAATAAGTCTTACAATTCCAACAATTATGGGGAATGAAAAAGGAATATTCTAGTTGCACAACTCATTTGATATTCACATGCCAATGTCAATGGATAATGGATGGATGTGTATTTGTAGTTCAATTTACTACGTTTTAGACTCATAAACTTACACAATTACAACGCATATTTTTGTTTTGTTTGGAATTTTACGTAATCAACAATATATGCCTTTAATTTTAAAAATATATTTATAATAAAATTAGGTGCATCTACACATGTCTTGACTACGACAGATTACTCATGACCGGTTAAGTTATTTATAACTACACATACACAATCAAATAACACAGGTTTGAACATAAGAGGTATGGGCCATAAAATACTCCATCATTATTCAAAAAAATTCCGCATTTAATTCTTAGAAGAATCCTCGCCTACCCCGGTAATTCCCTTGGAATCCTTCTTTGGAAATTTTCTTTCACAAATTCCACTATGTATACTGAAATTCAATTATTTTTATTTCCAGAACCCTATCCATTCTCTTCTCCACTTTTTGACCCCACCCATTTTCTCTCTCACGCCCCACATACAGTTGCAGTCTCTAAATTTCTCCATTTAAACATTTTTTTACATAGATGTTGTGCAAGTCAAGTCCACACAGTAGCCAGAACTAGTTACTATCAGACTATATCAGCTAATCAGCCTTTTTTATTTCTAGGAATTTTCCTGTACCTCTACAAAACTCCAAAACTCACATTCTTCCCCACTCCAACCACTCTCTTTCTCTCTCTAAAAATCATTGTAGCAGGGTAGTTACAGTAATGGCGGACACAATTTCCCTCTCCGTACAATAGAATACTATCTGTCTCACTTACCACCATCACTCACTCTTATCATCCTCCTTTCATCACACGTCACAGCGGTTTTTCTACATACGTATAGTAGTAATTTTCTAGTTATGGAATTCCTGGAAGGAGTAGGGGAGAGTTCATCGCCGCCGCGGAGCTACGGTTGCTTCGGCGGCGGGAGTGTCGGCGCGCAGGATGTGATTAGGAATGATGTGTACAATCGGTTGGTAGAAATTCAAAATGAGGAAGCGGTTAACAATCCTGATTTCCGTGCGCAGTTGGAAGCTCACTTCAATCGCTTTCCCCCGAGGTGTGGAAATGTGTTGAATCGTTCAATTTTGTTTCGAGTTTCTGTTGATTCTGGTTTATTGTGCCTGTGTTCGTTGATGAAATATGTTCAATGGCCTTACATATTTTGTTAGTCTCTGTATACGTTTATGTACTTGAATTGTTCCTGATGCACACGAGAAGAGCTAGATTGATGCGAATTATGATAGTATAAAAGTATTTAGTGAAAGGATTGTTGATAAGAATCGTTGTAGTTTCTGTTGATTATTGTTTATTTGTGCCTATGTTCGTTGGTAAATTTAACTGTGTTCAATGGCCGTAGACATTTTGTTAGTTTCTGTATATGCATGTATTTATGTCTATGTCTATGTATACATGTATGTACTGGATTGTTGCTGAGGCACACGTATTCTGCAAGAGCATGACTGATTATATTATGCTGCTGTAGGAGTATGGTTCGATATTATTGATGCGATATTTGGTACTTGAGTGAAATGATCTATGGCATATTAGTTCTCCAACTGAATTTATTAATAATAAGTCTATCTCATTTAAGAATCATCACATAACTTACTATAAATAGATTGCTAAATGTAGAAGGTGGGTATAGGTTCCACAGTTTGGTTATGTGTATGTTCGCTGGTACATCGGTAAACGTTGTTTCAAATAGTTGTTCCAAGTATTCTGGTCGCGCGACTTGGTTAAGTCTGGGATGATTTTGTTCATTGCAGTTACGGACTTGATCTTAGTATGGACAGAGCGGAAGATGTGTTGTTGCATCAGAAACTTCTTGCAGAGGCGAAAGATCCTGATAACCGACCTGTTTTCCACATCCGCTTTCTAGAGGTACAGACAGGCTGATGTGCTCTTGTAAGAGCTGACATTCTATGTGCTCAGCTTGAGGGCTCACTCTAACTAGCTGAAGAATATTCTTATATCGAGTGGCAATCAGTTTACTCAAGATGTGTCTTCTAGCTTAAACATAACTGTCAGAATTGTCGAACATGTTTGGAGCTTCTGAATATATAGTGTTTAAGGAGATAAGAGTGTAGATTGCATGTTTATTCCTGGAGAAGGTTTGTAAGTCTTTACGTTTTTATTAGCGAAGCTATTTAAAGAAGGAACATCAACAAAAGGGTTCGGTGAATTGAACAACTGTAAATATAGTTTTGCTGTAGATTCCTTTTTCTTTCTTTTTGTAAATTCAGTGGAAGAGCACATGAGTATTCAAAATCATTCAGCCCATGGTATTGAGTTTACTACAGTAAAATCTCTTGATAGCTGATGCTGAGTTTCAAGTCCAATGTCTGAATCAAGCACATGAAGAATATTATATATATGTTCCTTAATCTCTGGACACGTAAACATAGTTTGTACCTTAGCAAAACTAATAAAAGTTTATAAGTCAGATAAGCGCAGTATCTATTTGCTGCACCTTGACTTATTTGTTGCAGTAAGGATTGCCCTTCAGACATTTTTAGACACAGTATCTGCATAGCAGAGATCATCCTTATCCCACTTTATCCTCTAATGTGTATGCTTTCTCAGCATGTTTCCTCGGGAGCTGATGACGATGATGAACAAGAAGTTTCAAGTGCGCCTATTGATAATGATAATGTCCAACTACCAACGCGCAGGTACCTGTTGTATTAATTTTTGGCTCGCAGTGAAGATTATAACCTATCTTATAGACTTGCTTACTTAGCCTTGGCTGTTATTGAGTAAATGTCTTTGTATATGTTCTACTGGTTCTTGCTTTTTCGCTTCTGCAATTGTGAGTAATGGGAATTGCTCGGGCGACCTGGAGACTTGTTCTAAGTTTGAGGATTTAAACTTGGATGTCAGAACGAAATCAGGAGAAATGAGCAGGGCTAATCCTGAAGCAGAATTTCCAGGAAGGTAAATTCGTCTGTCATGGTCTATTGTTCTGTTTTGACTTGAACTGGCCTTTTATTTATTTTATTTATTGAAGTACCAGATCATAAGGAATCTTATTTATAATCCCGTTTGTAGTTTGACTTTCAGTCCTTGACTTGGGTGATAATTATCGAGTGTTCAGAGAGCTTTCACGTCATAGTTGTGCACAAAGTATATAGATAGACATTAACATCCTTCAGTTACAATATCAGGACCCCAGCTTCGAAGAATTTATTGAGGAATGAGGAGATAGCCAAGTCACACTATCATAGGATCGTCAAAAGCTTGCTTTTAAACTCTTTCGTTTCCTTTGAGTCAAGTTGTTTATTCCAAAGCTAAGAATGGTAGTGACTTAGTTTCCGTAGCTGCTTTCCTTTTCTCACTTTCTTTGAACTCTCTCTTTATTTAAAAAATTAGTTGACTAGCCCAGAACTTTGGAAGGACCAACTTTCCTGCTCCTATAGACGATGTGAGAATAGCTTTAAAGAATGCTGGTTTCTTAAGTATATTCCTACCTGGCAAGTAGTGATAGTGGAGATATATTTTGCGGCCATCTAAGGCTATTCTGATTAATTTTACTTCCTCAACTACTTCATGTCAATGAAGAACAGTATTTTTTGTGAAATCGGACCATTGAAAAATATTTGGATTCTTCAGTTATGACGATTAAGTGAAAACCTAAACATTTATAACTGCTTTGAATGGGATGTGTAAGATATGATAATTCTGGAGATTAGATCCTTTTTCTATATTACCAGTAGAGTTTTTGAATCACATGTATAAGTGCTTTGACTTGGATGTTTAAAGATACGATCAGTTATGAAGACCAGATTCTTTTAGCTATTTCATGGTTGTCTTTTGAAATTTCTTTTAGCTAACCTCCTTTTTCTATATATTCTTTATTGTCTCTCTACTTTATTTATTTTTTGTTTGAAACGGTGTCTCTCTAAATTACGATTTACAATTAAATGCATGGTGCAGGAAGGAAGCTTCAGATTCACTTCTTCATGAGATAATATTTTCGACAGCCGACAAGCCTAAGCTTCTTAGTCAGGTACTGCACGAAGGAACTCCTGCTTTATTTACATAATTGTCCTTTGATATGATTACGAATTGTACATCTCTGAGGCTGTTACCACTTACCATGGATATTGTCTGATGATTCATTATGATTCATCTGCATTTATTGCTCTAGCATTGCCGAAATGGACACTGTTTTTTCATGACTAGCTTCCACATTTTTACTTTATCCTCTCAAACTAGGCGAGCTTTTTCACACAGGTTGGCGATTCAGCTCTGCCAACCTCTCTTTTCAGGACTGCTTTGTTTCCATTTTGGAGCATCAATACCCTACTTTTTGTTGATTATTTACGTCATTTCCTTCTCTCATGATCATAAACATCTTCTCCCTTTGTTAGCCTGCTCACTTTGTGGGACACTGCAGCAGTCATGATGTTTTACAGAATAGTTAATTAGGTATATTGCACAATGTGTTTTAGTAGAAGGTTGAAGGGGAAATGCATTCAAGCTGGCATTTCTAGTGATTTTGTAAACTAGACATCGTTTTGCACAATGATCATATCTAGTGATTTAGGTATATTAACTTTGAAAAGGCATTTAAGTTACTGGCTACTTTTCGCTCTTGCAGCTTTCTGCTTTGCTGTCTGATATAGGACTTAATATTCGTGAAGCTCATGTATTTTCTACCACTGATGGCTATTCCCTGGATGTATTTGTTGTTGATGGATGGGAACATGAGGTACCTCTTGCTTATCTTACCATATTTTGAATCATATTGTCACTTTCGAATATAGGATTTTACATGCTTAAATTCATTCTGGGCGACAATCTTTACTTGGATTAGATAGAGATTACACTTGCATGCTACATGCATTTTTCAGCCTTATACTTGCTTTATATTTTGAGTATCCCAATATCTTATAATATGAGGGTGTAAATTTATTTCTGCCCCCTTACACCCTCCTGATAAAACACATTTCAAATGAGAGTGAAACTGTAGATACGTTAAATGGTTGGTAATAGGTGTGCTGATATACTCTGACCTCATTTTAAACTGTGGGGATAAAATGGCTATAATTTATTTTTGTACTTATACAAACATGTGTTATTAGATGCTTGCATATTTGCTAAAATTAATTCTTAGATCATAGTGAAACTTTCATTGGGCATATTGATTACTTCTACACATCATCAGTTGAATGATTTTGCAATAGCATGTTAGCAAGCTTGGCTTTACGGAAATGCTGTTAACTGCAATATTTGGTCCAGGAGACGGAGGGTTTATATGATGCAATGAGAGCAGCAATTGCTGGAAGTGAGGTAATTAATATTGACAATGATATGTAGTCTTTAGTTTTACAGTTTGGCTCTTATGATTTCCAACTGCAAACCAGTATTTTATTCTAAGTTTCCTGTTTTGCATGTTTTAGGGAACATGGTCTGGTCCTTCCCACACTCAGACAACATTGGATAAAGCTATTGCTGCAAAATTATCATGTGAAGAATGGGAAATAGATTGGAGATTATTGGAGATCGGGGGAAAGACCGCTGCCGGTTCTTGTGGAGATTTGTAGGTTAACAATGCCTTTGTTGTTGGTTTCCACTTTTCATTTTTACGGCTCTAAATATCAGCTGTTTTTCATTGTCAAGGCATCGCGGAGTATATCGTGGTCAGGATGTGGCTATTAAGGTCCTTAGGTCAGAGAAGTTGACCAAGGTTGTGGAGGCTGAGTTTTCACAGGAAGTTGGTATCTTAAGGTTGTTCTCATCCTTGTATCTGTGTTAGTTTTTAAATTGCATGATGAGTTTGTTTGGATTCACTTTGAGTTGGAAAACAATAAGAATAATTTTTCTTATAAAACATTTCTGACTTGACTTCCCCATATATTAACCATATTTTCTGTTCCGAGATAAATATCTTCTGATGACGAGCTACATGGATTAATGGATTTTACCTTGACAGACTGGTAAATCAAATTGAGTTAGGGTGTGGAAGCACATGTTCTGTTGATAATTATTAGCCGTATCTAGGATTGGTGTAATTCTCTGCATCAGTACCTTAATAAAGTAAACTGCCGCGTGATTCCTTTTCTCTGGCAAAATTCATGTTGATGAGGACTTGACTAGTGCTGTATGAACATTAAGTGAAACAGAAATCTGATAGAATTTAGTTCTTTGTTGCTGTGAAGTCTTAAGTTGCTTTTACAGACACCAATTCGTAGTTCAGAGTTGAGATTAATATCCTTTAATCTTTAAATGACCTTGGATCAGTCAAGTAAAACCTCCCAACATGTTTTTGCTTGATCTATGAGGGATCTTTGTGTTGCTGCTCCACTCTCTCTTCCTGTTGGTGTTGTCGACTTGGGAAAATGTTGCAATACACAAGCCCTTCAGTAAACTGATGTGATAATGCTACCTCCAAGTAGGGATATGCAGTATCATTAGGCCCTCCTAATCATGTTTCTTTACTCACTAATTTGAATGATGGATAAAAATAGATTCTTTTCATACGACAAGATCATTTATTTGCCAGTGTTTTTTTGTCATCTCGAATTAATTTCATCATTAAAATTGTTTCACACCTTAGACATGTTTACCATGATAAAAAAGTTACTTTCATAGTCAGATTAAACGCTTTCTTTACGTTTTATTATGAGGGAAATAGTATATTGATGATCAAATTCTACTTTTACATCAAATTCATTGATTTATTATTCAAATTTCTGTCGGTGGCTACTTGATCCATTAAAGGAAAAGGATATTAGCAATATATGTTGTGCAACGTTTAAATCCCTGTCCTTGCAAATGGCTTTGTATAATCCTTAGAATGTCATACTTGCTTTCGCTCTGAATTTTTCAGAATGATATTATAATTCTTGTGTTACTTTGATGCAGACAGGTACAGCATGAAAATGTTGTACGTTTCATTGGTGCCTGCACAAAGTTGCCACATCTATGCATTGTAACAGGTACCCTTGCCCTCGAGAATACCAAATTGATTTTGTAGATATGCTGCACTTAGTTTAGTTTTGTTTCATCATTTTAGTATAGTCCCACATAGTGAATACCCGTGGAAACCTTATAAAAAAAAAAAAAATCTTGATTTTTCTCTTTAGTAGTCAGTACTCAAACATTGTCAGCTCTTGGGACTGCACAATATAGCACATCAAATTTGCGTGACGCTCTTTTTGTATTCTGTTTAATCTTAAATGTTCTTTGTTATTTTGCTATTTCCATAACTTCTTTAATGCTATGTGACTCTGTTCATGTCGATGGTGTTGCTGGTAGAGTACATGCAGGGAGGAAGCCTATATGATTATTTGCATAAGAATCATCGTGTCCTGAAGCTCCAGCAGCTTCTGAAATTTGCGATAGATGTCTGCAAGGGAATGGAGTACCTGCATCAAAACAATGTTGTACATAGGGATTTGAAGACAGCAAATTTGCTCATGGACAACTTAGGGGTAAGATAGAAATTAATCTAATGCTGCACACATTATGTTTTTATGTGCATGTAGGCAGTCCTTTCACTCTATAATATGAACTCCTTTTTACTTGTACATCTTTTATTATGCACTTTTGCTGCATCCTGCACAAATACTGATTGGTGATAAATTTGTTTTAAGGTTGTGAAAGTCGCAGATTTTGGGATTGCTAGGTTCCAAACTACAGGTGGGGTGATGACAGCAGAGACTGGAACATATCGGTGGATGGCACCTGAGGTACCTCTTTCTTACTTCATAGATATTTATCCAATGTACATTGGCATCAGACTATTAAGAAGGTTGAATCGCACGCGAATTTTCCAATTTTCTATTAACTGGAGTAGCAAAACCGTCTATTTTAATGGTAAATTAGACAGCGAAGTATACACACTGTTACTTGCGGTTACATACTTACATAGGCATTAATGATACAGTACAAAATTTCTTTTGACTGCTGAAACCGACTTATTACCATTGTGTGATATGTGAGAGTAGTGAACTTCAGTTTATATTATTTATCATGTAGACATTACTATTTGTTAGTAAAAAATTCTACCTGGAGGAGGGAAAGGTGCTAAATTTGCCCTTGCCATCATCATTCCTCATGGTGGAGTAATGGAGTTATTGAATATCCTGGATTATAGGATTGGCATTCACAACACTTTCATTTCGCAAGTCACAGAAAATTATGTTAAATCACATCCGTTGGTTTATATTTTTCCCATGTGTGATCATGGATCGAGGATTGTACTACCTCAATTTGAATAGGTTCTATACGAATCATATTTCGTCCATTTCAATAGGTTCTATACGTTTACATTTTGTGGCACACTTCATCTCACACTTTTATTGGTGGGTCCTACCACAACCAAACAAAACACACATTTTACAGACCTCAAAAAAACCATTCCAAAAGCTAACCTATAGAATACAAGAAATAGTGGGAGTAGCTTATTGATGCATTCTCCCCTTTCTAATTTTTTATTTTTTTGCTGCTAGGAGAATATATTAACTGAATATCTATGTGCTTCTCGGCGTTCTCGCCTTCTCCTTTGTTCCACAGGTTATAAATCATCAACCATACGATCAAAAAGCTGATATATTCAGTTTTGCTATAGTTCTTTGGGAGCTGGTGACGGCGAAGGTGCTTCTTACATATCTATCTTCTATCTTCTATCTTGATAAATTATGATTGAGCTTGAAACCACTGAATGTTGAGGACACTATGCTAAATCGTTCTTGCTTGTAGATTCCTTATGATAGCTTGACCCCTGTGCAAGCTGCTCTTGGAGTGAGACAGGTTCGTGAACTTTTTTTATTCATTTATTTTTCATAATCCTTGTGCTATACATTATGGAACATTAGGGATAGTCGGATAAACGCATAAGTACTGCCTGCTTGAATCACAAATAATCGAGCAATAATATATTTAAATTCAATATCTTTTATCTGTGAGCAAAATTGTGTGTAATGGAAAGAGTATTTATAAGTTGTTGAGAAGCACTTCCAGCATCAGAAATATGCATCTTACTTCTGATTTAATTCATCATGTAGCCTCAGCAAAGGTGCATATTTTGAACTTTGGTTGTTTGGTAGGAAGGCTACAAAAGCCAAAGGGAAACTGATTTTATTTCCCATTGTAACTGTATTCTTGCGAGCTATGATGACTACACACGCATTTTGATTTTCTAGGGTTTATTTTTAATGTTATAGGGCCAGCGGCCAGAAGTCCCGAAAAACACGCACCCCAGGCTACTAGATTTGATGCAGAGATGTTGGGAGCAAGTTCCTGATAACCGCCCATCCTTCAGCGAGATCAAAGTTGAACTTGAGGAACTCTTGCATGAGGTGCAGGTATACACATCTAGCTCATACTCACAGATTTACAATCAGCCGCCTGTTTTCTTTGATTACCTTAAGTCTGCGAAGAAAAACAATGTCCAGTTTATATCGGGATGGCTTCACTTTGGTGTGTTTTTGTAATTACCCCTTACCCCTCCTACTCTTAAGTCTTAATGTCACATTGTTCCCCACAGTCAGCAAGCATATTTTCAAACTACAGGGGATGCCATGGAAAAGGCTTATAGTATAGTAGAGAGCTAGATCCAATTATGACTATCTATAAATATTAAATGCATTCGCTTGTAACTTCTGCAGCAGGGCAGTGAGAATGTTCCCGATCCTAACAAATGCTGAGTGTACAAAATGCATTGGCAGTTTCAAAGCGAGTTAAAGAATTTTGGCTTGTCTATGTACCTTGGATATAGAGTTTGATTTCATTACATTCACATGGCTTGGAGGCACTCGATACATGGAATTTATATACCTGTGTCGTTGATCCTTGGTTGTTAGCGATTTTGGTTAGGAAGTTGGCACCAATGCCTGTATATACAAAATGTTTTGTTGAGGCAAAAGGAGGAAGTTTGAGTTTCCTCTGTTTTCGAGTATACAAACCGCTGTTCCTCTTGTAAGAAACGAAGAATGATGGTTCATGTATATCATAGCTGCTTTTACTGCCATGGCTGCTTCTTTATTATTATCTTCTTTTAAAAGCCTTCCAAGTAAGATGCAGAAAATGATACTCCATTAGATTTGACTTGGGAAAGAATTTAAGTATTGGTAGTAAACTATTGGTGGCTAATCCATTTCATTTATTTATAATTAGCCAGCATAGAGAGTCATACATGTTCAGCAGTCCCTGCAGTAATAAGCTAACTGCAGTAGCCATATACATTCCATGTGTTCATCTCAACAAGTACTTAATTTGGTTCTCTGTTCCAGATGTTTCTTTCAGCTATCATGATTTTGGACATTCTTTTTTTACCTGCAAGTAACCATAACTGCTTTATATATTGGTAGAATGTGAAAACAGAAAGCTTTAAATAGCAAACTTCCAAGTATCAGTAATTCAATAAATCATATGTTGTTTGAGTGAAAAGATGTAAATTTACTGCAACCTAGAAGTAACAATCCTATTGTGATAACTTGATACTTTCCTGGTAGTACTTGGGAGTTGGGAATATTAACTTGGCATAGTGTGTGGTTAGCTAGTTAGTAGTATTTGGAAAATTGAAAATGCATGCTCTAAACTATTAGTGATGAGGAGGCTTGTATCGGTATTACCGGAGATGGTGGAGATGTGTCTTTATGCCAGGCGGAGTTGATGACTCTGCTGGTGATGGAGGCTTGTAAGTGCGATCCATCTTGGGGGTTGGCGGGGACTTGTAAACTGGTGGTGGTGGTGGAAAGTTGTAATGATAAGGGAAGTATGGTACAATTGGTTGTGGTCGAGGAGATGGGTTATGATGAGGATACTTCTGCTTAGGGGATGGTGGTGGGGACTTGTGGGTGGTGTGCAGGGGAACGTAACAGTAAGGGAAGTACGGGACAATCGGTCGTCGAAGAGATGGATTATGATGAGGATAATTTAGCTTGGGGTATGGCGGTGGGGATTTTTGGATGGAGTGTGGAGGTTTGGGAACGTAACAGTAAGGGAAGTACGGGACAATAGGGCGTGGTCGAGGAGATGGATTATGATGTGGATAATTTTGCTTGGGGGATGCCGGTGGGGATTTGCGGATGGAGTGTGGAGGTTTGGGAACGTAATAGTAAGGGAAGTATGGGACAATCGGTGGTGCTGGAGATTTATAGTGGTAAGGTGTAGGAGGCAGCAGAGGTGATGGTGGTCTGGTGGAGGTAGCAGTTGCATAAGAGTAACTATCTGCATGGGTTGTTGAAGGGAAGCCAAAGGTCAGTAATGCCACTGCTAGAGTGGCAATCATAGAGACCATGTTTGGAATTTTACTTGAGCTATTGTATTGATTGTAGAGACATATTGATCCTCTATATATAGGCATATAGCTGCTATGGTTGATCCAAGTACTAAGAACTGGTAAATTAAATTTTGCAATCGAGAAAAAGTTTCTAACTATTTGACGTTGGAGTTTTTGGTAGCTTTTAATCCTACAGGATCATTTCTCCATTAATGCAAGTCATGTACATGCTTTTGTGGACTTTGAATATTTAGATGAACAAATGAATGGTTCAATTTTCAGGGACCTAGAAGATGATTGTGTATTTCCATTGTAGCCACCATTCTATCTTGTTCTCTTGGTCCCTCCCTCTTAATTGGCTATATGACTATCAAGTTTCCGGTCTCCTCCGGGCATGTTTCTTTTATGCTACAAGTACAACATGTTGATGCCCATATGAACATCATGATACTCAGAATGTGATTCCAAAAGAACTGACTAATGGAGCTGTTAATGAGAGCTACATTCACATCATATGAATCACATGGAGTAGGAATGCTAATTGATACAGGTAGTAATAAATATATTTATCAGTTACCATGTTAAACTTCAATCAATCAATTACTACGGCAACACCACCAAACACTAGTACCAGACTATATATACATATATCACCCATTCCCAATGGACACATGATGTGTTTCAATTCTTCACCATATATAAATTCTAGGTTTATCTTGATATATATATTTTGTAATTGCATTGCATTAGATGATGTAGTAAGAAATAAACTCAAATTCTGTAGTATAAATCTACGCCGCATTCATAGTTTATTGACGAGGGTCGGAGGGTATACTACCCAAATGCCCCTTCAGTCATGTTAAAATCCAAATAGTTCCTCAATTTGATCGGTGTGCAAAGCGCCCCACGCTATTTCATTAGCAGTTTCATGGACAATTACATATATTGTTCATCACCACTACTACTAGTAATGAATGATAAACGAATGGTGCCGAACCAAAAACTTCGAGGAGCGTATTAATATAGTTGGAATTTGAACGCGGATCGAAATAGAGCTAATAAGACTCGACTAACCACCCTAATCAGTCAGTCCAGTCCAGTCCCCACTAATAACCCCATGAATATAGTAATTAGTACTACTCACTAAACAACAAAAGTTGCAGAAGAAGTGGTAATGTTGGGTTGTTGCTGTACAATTTCATTTTCTACTGCAGGTCCAGCTGTTGTGCCACCAGTTGACTGTTGCTGTGAAATCCAAGCCAACCACCTCTTTACCATCTTCTCCTCCTCCTCTTTCCTTCTTCTTCCTCCATTATTATTGCTCTTAATATTATTGTTATTACTGGTACTGTACCTGTTTACTCTGGTCATCTCCGACACACTTCTCATCCCAATTCCGATCAGATTCTCCGATTCCAGGTACAAACACTCCTCCACCAACTGAGCATCGCTCCATCTCCTTCTATCTTCTCCTCCTTCCCCAATTATAATCCTATGCTCCAATTTGTGCACTACTACTTCCTTCACCACCGCCAGCAACTCCCCATCTTTCCGATGATTTTCCCCCAATTTCCGATTATCACACTTCCTTTTCGAGTAATTGATCCAGCTGTCTAACGAGATCCTTTTCCGATCAAAATCCGAATCACTTCTCTTCTTCTCCACTATCATCTCCACTACCGATTTCTCCGAATGCCGACCTGATACCCTAGGGTTTTTGTTACCACCATTTTCACTACTATTCTGTTCGGTGTTGGTACCGCCGAAATCATTGAGTAACAGAATGTCCTCCGGGTCGACCCGGTATCGGCAAAGCGGGCACGTCGAGTGAGCATCCAGCCACGTATCAATGCACTCCACGTGGAAAGCGTGCTTGCATTTCGGTAGGAGCCTCAGCACTTGATCAGGTTCGAACCTGTTCAAGCAAACTGCGCATTCTAGCCCTTCCTTTTGCCCTACCAGAGACGAGAATCGGAAGGTCGGTAGCGATCCTATTACTTTCTGGTTGAGCCCCGAATTTGTCCGCCAGGCTGACCGCTGCTGGTTTATGGAGTAGGTGGTTCCGGTGGTATGAGTTGGAGAGGTTCTTTTGCAGTGTTTCATGTATAGGAGTAAGAGGAATGTTACTGAGAAGATTGTTGTTGAAAGGCCAACAATTATGGCTATGCCTGGTTTCAAGGAGTTTACATGTGGTGGTGGTGGTGGTACTGGCTGATTTGCAGTCTGGGTGTTGAGTTGAGTGGCAACTGACTTGATGAGTAGTAGTAGTAAGAAGCAGGAAACAATGGGGAAGAAAACAGGGTTCATATTGGTGGCCATGTTCAAGAATTGGTTACAGAGAAGAGAATTAAAAGGGGACACAGGATGTAATGGGGAAGAGTGAGATGAGATTCCAAGAAAGGATATATACACAAAATAAGGGAAAAAGACAAACGGATGCAACACTAGTGGTGGTATTGCTGTTTCTTGGCTACTGTTAGAGTCAATTTCAATTGGAAAGGACATGGGATTTGGTGCTGCGCGCTATTGCTATGTATGTATAGCCGCCATCTTGGGAGTTGAGAAGTGTACAAAAGATGTCTACTGTAGTGTACTAGTACAGTACAGTATTTTGATTTGGGGCCAGTGATAAGGAGATTGAGGAGGATGCAGAATATACTGTGTAATGCACAGGCTTTAGCAGTGAAGTGATGATCACTAGTGAGAAAAAAAAGCTGTTGGATTGGATTGGAATTGAATTGAAGAGTAAAGTGGAGGATGGGTAGGTGGGGTGGGGTGGGGGTGAAAGAGATTTATTAAGGTTCAATCAATCAATTTCATCAATAACAGATGAGATGAGCCCTGAAACTAAGCATCAATATGTGTGACACATGGTTGTGTAGTGTCCCACACTCTAAACTAGTAATGATGAGGAGTCTTGTATGGGTAATTGATATTACCGGAGATGGTGGCGATGTGTACTTATGCCGCAGAGCCGGAGTAGATGCTGGTGGTGATGGAGGCTTGTAAATGCGAGCCATCTTGGCGGGGACTGGTAAACTGGTGGTGGTGGAATGTTGTAATAATAAAGAAAGTATAACTGAGCCGATCATGTTGAAGTTGTCTATCCTTCTGTTGCTGGATACATCAAGCAAAAACATTTGGGAGTTTATTTCGTTTGGATCCAAAAGGAACGGCCCCTGTAACAAGTTTCCCTGGAGGCTCACGCATTCTGGGTCTGTGTTCACGAGTAGCCAAGTCGGAATTGTTCCTGCCATGCCCGTGTAGCTGAGAGATTGATAACCATCAACTCATGCTGGCTGGTTCGTAAGGAAGTTTGGTAAAGCACCGGTTGACTCGTTTAGCTTAGAGTTCGTCAAGCTAATGACTTCGAGCTGAAATAGAGGCGTGGATCCTTTCTTTGTATACAAACAGTAACTCACCATTGAGGCTGTCCAGCTCGAACAACTCAAGTTTCGAGTTTTCACCAAATGAACTCAATGACACACTGAACCTTCAAAATTGTTGTAAGAGAGCGACACATACTCTAATTACTTGAGGTCAGAAAAGAGTGTAGGAGGAACGGTTCCAACCACGTTATTTGCAGTTCCACATTCCAGTTTCATTTCCACCTTCACTCAATATATAGTGACACGTGTCTCATTCATTTCATTTTTTATATTTTTTACTTCTTATATATTGTCGGTAAATATCATTTTCAGAAATAAATTAAAACACTAGAAACACATGAGAAACTTGAACGACTTTTTCTTCTTTTTTCCATTCAAAGTATCTAGCGGTTTTCTATTCTCAGGTCGGTTTCGTACTGACCTAAACGTAGGTCTCCACTAGATGATTGTCACGTGGCACATGTACAATCTTATCCATTTTATTATAATTTATTAAATTTCATTAGAAAAATATATTTTTACTTTTGTACCCTTAAATTAATATATTTTAATTTTCCTAACATAAAATCAAAATCAACAAAAATCAAAGTCCAAAAAAATTGACCATACTGAATTGATTCGTCAGTTTTCCTCTAAATTCTAACATCATCCAAAATTTTCTTTCTTGATTTCTTGCACAGAAATCACGAATATAACAAGAGAACAACGAGTATCATATTACAGGAA
This sequence comes from Plantago ovata, assembly GCA_028274465.1. Taxonomy (NCBI): domain Eukaryota; kingdom Viridiplantae; phylum Streptophyta; class Magnoliopsida; order Lamiales; family Plantaginaceae; genus Plantago; species Plantago ovata. The sequence continues at coordinate 128,342,057 of CM051456.1, read as the reverse complement.
ACCCATGTTTAACATCAATGGAGCTCATGAAACAAAAATTTAACATCGGAGATCACCCTCGGCAATCATTATAAGCGCACCACTTTCTTCCAAAATAAACATGACAAATATTCGAACCATGTTATTCCCTAATTCTCAAAATAAACATGACAAATATTCTAACCATGTTATTCCCTAATTCTGACACTAATTAATTGTAATCCCGAAATCGATCAAGATATCTAGAAACTGAATTCATTCAGAGCAAGTCGGATTAAAAAATCGATGGACTAGCTAGGGTTCTTCAGCTCTAATTGAATATTTAATGGAGTTAATGAATTTGCTATTAATTAAATACTGTATTAGAATTGATTGGGATTAAAAAGAAAATAATTAATTAATTTGGGTTATGAATGTATATATGTTTTAGCCGAATTTTCAAATGTTTTTTTTTAAAGCAACTATGTAAAAAGGGCTTTATGGGAAACTTATATTTTAGGTATTTTTTTAATTATTAAAAAAAAATTAGCATATCGTACTTTTTTTTAATAATCAAACTATTACAAAGCTAGTAATAAACTATAAATAATCTCGCATTTGACGAGAATTGAACCTATGACCTCTAGTGTCATGACCCCTCAGTCTAACCAATTGAGCTAGACCTCATTGGTAGCATATCGTACTGAAAATTACATATAAAATTGCTTTGAACCAAAATGAACGATTGAATTAAGTGCCACGTGGCAATCATCTGACGAAGACCTATATTTAGGTCGGTACGAAGCCGACCTGAAAATAGAAAAACCCAATTATCTACCCTTTTTTTACTCATCCTCTATTCTTTCTTTCTTTAAAAAGAAAAAAAAGAGTCAATTTAAGAAGAATACATTAAAAACATGCCTTTAGGCTTTAGTATCTGAATGACTAATTTGTAACTAAACTTTGTGCTTACTTTAATTTCAAATTATTTTTAAATTATAATGGACAAATATATATTAATTTCACGACAGTTTCCTGTAAACTCTAAAATCGTTTTAAACTCATTACCTATAATATTTTAAGTATGTATGTAACAAGGGGCTTTCTATTCTCAGGTCGTCTCCGTACCGACCTAAACTCAGGTCTTCATTCAATAGTTGCCATGTGGCGCTTAATTTAATCTCATCCATTCATTTCGGTTCAAAGTCATTTTTGGTACGATGGATTATAATTAATTTTCTTTAACATTAAAAATCACCACAAAAATACAAATTAACTATAATGCCCTTAATTTCAATTTATATGATTACATATACTCGTAAACCTTATTAATTAATCTTAATCACAAACTAAAGTTAATTGATCACAATTAATTTATCCATTTTAATGATACATAAACTATCGAACACTTCTAAATAATATACTTCGTAGCTAAAAAAATAAACCTCTGTTATTGTCCTCTACGAATGTTGATAGCTAGTGCAATTAGATTATGGAAAACGAATATCCATTGAATTGTTGTTGAAATTAATTTGATATATATTGATTAATTGTAATTTTAGTTAAAGTAAATTTTTATTTTTAATTTAATACTTATAAAATAGTAAGAAGTTATTTAAATTATTTAAATGAATTTTTTGAAAGTAGAGTATAACTGCACATTTATATATTTTATCAAAATTTAATAATTAGAATGAAATATATAATAAAGACCTACGTTTAGGTCGGTACGAAGCCGACCTGAGAATAGAAAGCTCCATGTAACAATTCACTAAAATCATATTCCCTTTTAGTAATTTTATATAAATATAAATAATAATTTTAATAGCTACGTATTCTAAATATAGTATATAAATTAATGATTAATGCACTAAAAAAGTTTTAGGCATGCAGAAGTTTAGGTATGTGAAGATTGTTCCCTATTCTTTTAGGTGATCCATACAAATTTTAGAGAATCTGATTTGTTAAGTCTTTAACACATATTTTGATTTTTTATCAATTTTTAAAGAATAAACCATTATAGGAAAGCTGTTGTGAATGATCTCAGTGCACCTATTAATTAATGAGGGGAGAAAATATTGTCGGTTAAGTTATTACCAGCCAAATTCAACACCTCTAAAGCAGTTAGAGTACCGAACCATGTTACCAAAAGGCAAGCGATATTTCTGAAGAATGTTTATCTGATAGGGGAAATGAAGTATATATATACTGTATACACCTGAAAACAAGAGGAAGATTGAGAATTAGTACACATGCCCTCGAAATTTGGTAGATTCGTGAGCTCGTTGGATCTGAAATTAAAGTAGTTCAAGGACTGTTGTTCAGTGAAGGGCGGCGCGGCGGAATCGCTGTTAGCTGATTGAAACTGAAATCCAAGCGTTCCAGCCTCGTTAAATTTGAGTTCTCCAGTGAAGCCTATTGATATCATATAGACAACATTGTGAAATGCAAAAGTAGATGTAGTTATTTGAAGGAAATTTGCAAAGAGACTGATGTTTTGTCTAGGCCTAAATTTTGTTCAGCAAGAAAAAGAAACAGAGAGAAAATGATCAGGAAATTACTACCTCTCAAGAAATTACTAGTTCTGGACCTCTGGTGATCATGTGTGATGAAGCCAAGAACTATTAAGCAAAAGTACAGCCTTTTCATGAACTGCAGCATGATATACACAAGTCAAGTCTAAATGCTCAATTTAACGGGCCTCCACAAACTCTTGGGTCCATACCCCCCTTAGGGCCCATTGGGGCTTGCGGAGTGAAGACGGACAGAGGTTAGAGGTATATCCAATTTGGTTTCCTTATCACAGTTTCAAAGCAATTAGGTTTTTTATCCTTTTTTTGATTTTGTTCAGCATATGACTAATTGCATGCTTTATGTATTTGCTCATACAGTCATACATATATATACTCCTTCCCATCCCAGTGGCATCAGTGTACATTTTCGGGTCATCTATATATCATCAACTTTGATTACAAATTAAAAGCGTAAACTATATACATTGGTAAAATGGTTAATAAAATTATATTATTTCACTTTACTTTCTTTATTTTCATTATGTTTTATGTAACTTTATTAATGTTTTAACATTACAATTTAACACTAATTTTGTAGTCAAAGTTGATAATACTCGACGTTAAAGTTGATAATTTTTACGATGTCACTACTCACTTTACTTTCTCAATTTTCATTATTTATAACTTAATTAAATATTTTACAATTACATTATTTATATTAATTTGTAGTCAAAGTCGAAAATAGTTTACGGACAACTACTAATAGTTTACGCGTGCCCATTCAAGGGGCTCATGATATATTTAACCCTTCAGTAGCAGGGATACCGAATAATGGAGAAAATAAAAAGTTGAAACATATTGCATTGTTGAGATTAATTCAGAGATGTAATTATACCTCCTCTTCAATTCATTAATGAACTTAAACAAAACAAAATACATACATATACATAAAAATATGCCCCAGGGACAAATTAAGCACCAACTTAAATCAACAGCACATATAATAGCACTTCTAATTAATCAACAAATCCTTCATATGAATTATTTCACTTTCAAGTTTTCACTTCTCACATCTTCTCTTTTTATTCCCACAAATATTTCCTTCTTTTTCTCCCTGCATGGAAAAACAAATTGATTTAATTAGTTACTAACTTACTACAATCATCAGAAAGAAACAAATAATCATTAATTACTCATTTTGACTGCCAGGGGTAAAATATGCATGGGTTCCAAAATATACTATTTACGTGCATGCAGAACTGTCGTGCATAAATTTCTTACAGGAATATTAATAGTATAATTGAATTATTGCTCTCACTCTCACAGGATACTAAAATGTATAACTTCTTATAGAGAATTCATATACTCTGTCTCATCAGTCAGTGATACTTAATATGTGAGGCTTACTTAGGAAATTAATCTGATGAAAATCCACTTCTTGAAGATCAACTATTAGTAGTGGTGAGGAGGTGGTGGAGAAGTGTAGTAGTAATGGTAAGGTGGAGGAGATGACTTATGTACTGGTGGAGGAGGTGACTTGTATTTATAGACCGTAGGTGGTGGTGGTGGAGGGGACTTGTAAAGGTAAACGGGTGGTGGAGGGGACTTCTTGGGAGGCGGTGGGGGTGGTGATTTGTAAGGAGGAGGTGGTGGGGACTTCTTGGGTGGAGGTGGTGGTGGAGATTTATAAACATATGGAGGAGGTGGCGGAGGAGACTTGTAAACATACGGAGGGGTGGTGGAGATTTCTTAGGAGGAGGTGGTGGAGGAGATTTGTAAACATACGGAGGGGGTGGTGGAGATTTCTTAGGAGGAGGTGGTGGAGGAGATGACTTATAAACATATGGAGGGGGTGGTGGAGATTTCTTAGGAGGAGGGGGAGGTGGAGACTTATAAACGTATGGAGGGGGTGGTGGAGATTTCTTTGGAGGAGGCGGTGGTGGAGATGTATAAATGTAAGGAGGAGGTGGTGGTGACTTCTTGGGGGAAGGTGGTGGCGGGGACTTGTAAATGTAAGGAGGTGGTGGTGGGGATTTCTTGGGAGGAGGCGGAGGTGGGGAATTGTAGACATATGGAGGAGGGGGCGGAGACTTCTTTGGGGGTGGTGGCGGTGGAGACTTGTAAATGTAAGGAGGTGGTGGTGGAGATTTCTTAGGAGGGGGTGGTGGTGGTGACTTGTAAACATAAGGAGGCGGTGGTGGAGACTTGTAAACATAAGGAGGCGGTGGTGGAGATTTCTTAGGAGGGGGAGGTGGTGGTGACTTGTAAACATAAGGAGGCGGTGGAGGAGATTTCTTAGGAGGGGGAGGTGGTGGCGGCGACTTGTAAACATAAGGAGGAGGTGGTGGAGATTGCTTAGGAGGGGGTGGGGGTGGAGACTTGTAAATGTAAGGAGGTGGTGGAGGCGATTTCTTGGGAGGAGGTGGTGGTGGAGATTTGTAAATGTAAGGAGGTGGTGGAGACTTCTTGGGGGGAGGTGGGGGTGGAGACTTGTAAACATAAGGTGGCGGGGGTGGAGATTTCACGGGAGCAGGTGGTGGAGGGAACTTATAAATGTAAGGTGGCGGAGGTGGAGATTTCACTGGGGGAGGAGGTGGTGGAGACTTGTAGACATAAGGCGGCGGGGGTGGAGATTTTTTTGGAGGTGGTGGCGGTGGAGACTTGTAGACATATGGCGGGGGTGGTGGAGACTTGTAAACGGGCGGTGGGGGCAGGGGAGATTGGTAGTGGTAAGGGGGAGGGGAATGTTTAGGTGGTGGAGGGGAGGCATAGAGATACCCATCTGCATTGGTTATAGAAGGCAGTGAAAGAGCTACTAGTGCCACTAGTACAGTGGCAAGGAGAGAAACCATGTTTGATTTGGTTCCCATGTTTGGGATTTTGTTTGTGTTCCTAGCTAGAGATGGATCACCTCTTTATATAGCTAAAAGTTTTGCCATTTTCTTTACTTTTTTATTGGTTTGGAACTTGCTTAGTAGTACAAATTACTTAGTTAGTGCATAACATGATTTTTAGTAGTAGTGTACAACAATTTGATTGGTTTGGAACATTTTTGACTTCACAAAGCATGGGAATAGTCAATATACTACTTAAGTTGCCTGCTGTTGTACTAAACACTTATTCAATGTAAAATGTATTAATAATTAATCATGATTTTTTGTTTTGTTTCATATATCTTCATCAAATGAAGTAATTATATTAGTTAATTCTACTAAATAGAGTATTATAACAAGTATCAGTCAACTAGCAAATGCTACACGTTAATTATCATATTGATACAAAATTACAAATACAACGTAAAAAGACTCAACTACTCAAGCACCAATTTGGATGGTTTTATGTGTTTTTCTTAATTTCCACCGGTAATCAATAATAAAACTTAATTACAATATTGTCTTAGGATTCCATTACTCTAAGTAGTAGAATTTGTTTTGGTGATTGCAGTCCATATTAATTAATTGATCATAATATTAATAAATCGGCTAGTTGTTGATTATGATGCTAATATCTCAGTAGTTCTTCTCTAATTTCTCCGATCATATAATTACACAAATTAGAAAACAAAAGAGTACCTCCACATATAATTTGAATCATCAGTACTAGTACATGATCGAAAAAATGAAATGTTTCAGTATTTTGCTGCAGAGTCCTTTCGAATTTTTTTATCAGAATGTTTTGTTAAATTATGCGGACACAATATTTAAAACACCAATTCCATGTTCATTTTATCTTCATCAGCTAAAAAGTTAAAGACGTTTCAATACATTATATTCTTTTGCGGTGTGTGATTTTTATGTGTGTTGTATCAAAGTAAAAAGCCATTGTTGAAATCCCATGAGATATTGGTTCATTCGACAGGGAGGTTAGTGCATTTGTTGTTTGGTAAAATGATCTATAACATGTGTTGAGAAGTTTAAATATATATTATGTCCCAAACAAGTAGGGCGAGCCGAGCCAAAACTCGCCTCGGCTCGAACTCGAATTATAATACTCGGCTCGAGCTCGATCGAGCTTCAGCTCTTGGACTTGAGTTCCAGCTCGACACATATTTATCTTATTCGAGTTCGGCTCACGATCTCGAATAAGAAAAATAAATAAATAATTATAAAATATATATATATAGATAAAATAAATAAAAATATAGTATATAAAATAATATATAATACAAACAAAAGATAATATATATATATATATATATATATATATAGATATATATATATAGAGATATATATATATATATATATATATATATATATATATATATATATACATATATATATATATATATATATATATATATATATATATATATATATATACATATATATATATATACATATATATATGTATATATATATATGTATGTACATACATATATATATGTACATACATATATATATGTATATATAATATAATATAATATTTTTTTTTTTTTTTTCGAGCTGCTCGTCGAGCTTTCGAGCCGAACTTTTCAATATTCGAGCTCGACTCGATAAACTAAACGAGTTAGAATTTTTGCTCGAACTCGAACTCGAGTTCAAATAATCGAGTTTCGAGCCGAACTCGAGCAGCTCGAAAAAAACTCGACTCGGTTACGGCCCTACAAACAAGTAACAAATTGTGTGGTTCTGACAACAAATTGTGTGGTTCTGACATATGACATATATATGGATTCGAAAATATAAGGTGGTAAATGAATAATGTAGGAATTAGGGAGTTTGACGATAAGAACTCTTCCGCATCCCAAAACTCAATACCCTCCTAGGTCGCGTAGTTAGATTTATCGTCTAAAAAAACTTAAAAAAACTTAATGTTATGTTATTATACTTTGGAGAAAACGTGTGGAAAATATACTGATGATGTTTTGTAATTTGTATTGTAGCAGGCTAGCAGCCAGTCTATAGGGGACCAATGAAGCTCTATCAGCTGCATGTCCATTACACATACTATCAGCTGCATGTCCATTACACATACTGTTCCATGCAACAATTGGGGTAAAGGCCAAAGTCAAAGTATATAAATTTCATTTCTACGTACTGTTTTTAGTAAGTTTAACTTTACACTTACAGTTGGAACCACTACATCTTCACTAGTTTACGGGTATCTTCGCACAACCTAATCTAAGTATATTTTATATACTTTTGAACTTCTTTGAGAGAGCCATCGAGGATATTCAAACAGAGATCTAGCGTTAAGTTTATCTCCGTTGAGATTCTCGGACCCAGACTTGGATAGGAGTGAAAAGATTTAATATCATAATAGAAATTCAAATCTCCAAAATAATCTATATATAATCATTTATATTAATTTTTCTATAGAGTGATCGCTCAAGTCTTATGAATAATGAAACTGATGAGCAGAGTAGAACCCGGGGCGGAGCAGGTGGGGGCGTCCGCCCCCCAAAATTTTGAATTTTTTTTATAGGTAGTATTTATGATTTTACAAATTTTTTATAGGTAATATATATAATATTTTAAATTTTAACCCTCAAACTTTTGAAAATCATGTAGGTATGATGTGAACCACAATTTCCAAGTTCAGTTCCTGCAGATGAGTGTTCTCCATCGGAAAGTGAATGTGAAAGTGATCGCCTTCGGTTCTTTCATTTGTTTTAGAATTTGGGACAATTTGGAACATGGACTTTGACGCGTATTTATATCCATATATGCATGCATATTAAACTTTGTTCTTTACCTATCATCTTGAATTCTTGATTCGATTTATAAAATTTAGTGCTCAGCTCACATAATTGCCTCTGATTAACAGTATTTTTTTTAAAAAGTATATGCGAATATTATATATCATGATTTTATCCATCCAAAATATATATATGTATGGCGATAATTAAATTGTTGAGTCGTTAGAGTCAATTGGTTGACCTTAGCTGTAAGACAAATGTTAGTGTGTTACGTGTTCTATAGATTAGAAAAATGGGTATATACATCGTCTATCATAAGTACAAAAGGATTAGGTGAAGAGCAATCAAAATTCTAGATAAATCAATTACTATATAGATCATGTATATATCTTCACCTAATGTTCAAGTAGATATAATAGAAATATGTGGAGCTGGAGAATTTCACTTAATAGATACTCCCTCCCTCCAATATAAAAGATTACAATTCGACTTTCGCAATTTGATTTTTCCGTCTTGCTTCCTTTGGAAAATTGAAATTACCGATTGATTTATTATACAATTTAAGAAGACATACTATCAATCTTGACACAAGATGTATCACTAAACTATACAATTAATCCTCACCTTCCCCATTGAAGTATTATTTACTACAACGTGTTTTAGTGCCTCATAATGCTTAAATGTATTGTACAATGCAACACATTAAACACACCGTACAAGTATAGCACAACACTTTAAACACCATAAATCACAACCTAAAGAAAAAAAACGTTTTAAACCTATTCTTACAAGTTTTTTGTTTAGTAAAAGTTTTGGTAAGTATTACTACTTCTTCATCCCGACCCAGTCCATACTTTAAACTTGGTCTATTTTTATTTTCTTTTTAAACGACAAATATACTTTAAACTAAGTCTATGTAATTTTCCTCTTAAGAATTATTAAATTCACATATTATGTTCACACGGAAAGAACAAAGCCTAACTTATCACTTTCTACTCCGATAAATTTATTACAATGATATGATAATATATTTTATTTTTTTAGTTTAGGAAAAAATGTACTTGTAAAAGTCTAGGTGTACAATCGACTCGTCTAATTTTTATATCAACCAATAGTTGTATTTTCAAAGATAAGCAATATTCTATATTATCATAAAGATGTTGAGCATTGGTTATTTCAAGGATAAGCAATACTTATATTCTACATGTTGAGCATTGTTGATTTTTTAGGCAATAATAAATAGGGGGAGAAAAGTATTCATATCATATATTTGTGATTTCATGGTTTTTGTTTGGTGAAGGATAGAATTTTGCTTTGGCAGCTACTTAACAAAGTTAAGAAGTACTATAATAGCTGTTTGTGAGAGTACTATAAGTCAAATTCACCATTAATGTTAACGGTGAGAAATCGATCCGTGAGGGACATTCTTCACTCACATTCTTTAATTAAACTTCTTCTGTTTGTAAGTTTTCCTTGTTTTGCATTTATGCTCCAAGGACAAACCCAGTCAGTCGTCGACGACTTCATAATTTCCATGTGGTTGGTTGGGTTATATTTATAAGGTTTTGTTATCTTTAAGGGGGGAAAGAAAAACAATTAAATTTATTTATAATATAAAAAATAACTAAATAAATCTGAACCAAAGTGCTAGTACAAGTGGTGACTTGTTACGCATTTCCCATCAGCCTGAATCTTGGGGGGAGAACTGGATTGGCTCATTAAGATGTGTAAATGAAAATCCATGAAGAGAAAATTGTTGAAATGGCAGCTGTGGAAACTTTCTAGCGAAATGCAAGAGTATTTGCTAAGCCGCCTCTTACAGTCTTACTGGGGATCAAGTAATTGGTGTAGTAAAACATAGCGCTAGTTTGCATAAAGGTTTACATTTGTACTAGATTGGGCTGATGTCTTGAAAAGCTGTGTAAATGAGTGGATTGTTTTGATGAGCCTGGACTTTAGTCGGCACTGTTTGGTAATGGAAAATTTATTTCTTGCTCAAAAACAAATCTGAACAAAAGTGTTATTCAAATCCCCAAATAAATCTGAACCTAAAGACTGTAGGTACTGATTGGTAAAACTACATCCGGAAACGCGGTCAAACTTGCGTTTTACATCCGGACCTGACCGGGACAACTTTACATGCGAAAATGGCATAGTTGACTGCCAAAAAATCCGAAAACCCCCTGATTGGTAATAATTGGAAACGCAGACGGAAAGGTGAAACGGAGGGAGATAAATGTGATTGGTAGATGCTGTTTGAAGTGGAAATGTGTTGTATTTTGTGGTTAAACTGTTGTAGTTACCTTTATACCCTTACTTTACTCAAATGGCAAATGAGAAACACGATTTTACAAGTTGTATTACGTTTTTTGGCCTCATTTTACGTTTTGTGCATGTATTTACCATTTTACCCCTTAATGTTATAAACAGTGACGAGCAGGTTTTCGAACTCGAAAAAGGCTTGCCATTCATGTTCCACTGAAGCAAAATAACGTGTAATACATAAAAAATGAAAGGTTCACACATAAACTAGATTAATGCGAAGACATAGATGACAACGAAGACAAAAGTAGTCATCGGAACAAGAACGGATTATGGAAATTCGATCTACATGGCCGGCTCGTCGCCATTGTTGTTGAGTACACGATCCTCCTCTGCTTCCATCTCTGCCATCAATCTTGCCTGCTCCCTCCTCTTCTTAAATGCTTTCTTCATTTCCATCCTTGAGATCTTGCAACGGAGAGTAGCAATTTCCTTTCTCAAGCTCACTTGGCCCCGGAAAAGAGTATTGAGGACCTCCTTGTATCGCCAGTGGACTGGAGGGTCAGACCACTGGAAGAAGTCGCAGCCTCCTTCCTTCTGTTTATAGAGAACAGATGTGACAGCCGTACTTAGTAAGATGAAATCGAATTTTTATACCTCATTTTTTTCCTTGTTTACAGTAGTGGAGGAGTACTTTACCTTGTAGTTCTGCTGTGCTCGAAGGTGCCCATGCATTCAATGCTCAAGGTGCCGAATGCGGTCGGATTGTTGGGATGGGTGGTCCCGGCTGGAACATTGGGATATCTTCGCCTGAGTCACCTTTCAAGCTCCGTTTTTCCTCACCGACTATGAGCTCCCCGGGATTTGAAATGGGGACTGAAGAGCAGTGGCTTGCAGCACGTAGGGCTAGTGCGGAGAAAAGTGTCGCTAAAAGAGAGATCGTGTGGGACTTTGTGACTTCCCCAGACGGATCTTCGAGTGGCAGCACTCCAACGCACAAGGCGGAGTTTGTCCCCAAGCTTATTCGTAGGGTCATCAAGGAGGAAAAATGAATATCGATCTATATACCCAGATTAACTTCTTTCGCCACAAGAAATCTGTTCCTGTTCTAGTTTGGATTAGTGTCGTTGTTGTCCTCATGGACTTTGTCGTAGCTTAATTTAAGTACTTGTCTTTATTTCTCACATGTAACGAAGTGAGAGAAGGAAGTTAATGGGACCCCTTTATCTACCGTCTACTAATTGTCACGGAATAATCGAAAAATAAGTACATTAGGAAACCATACAACTCCGCTTCGAAATCAATAAATGCACCACCACGAGTGCTAATTCAGTCAATGTTGCGAATTCCGGGTCACAAAATGTAAAAGTCTTTCACAATTACAATACATTCAAAGTGGACGGAATTAAAATAACTAATCCTACACAGCGCCTCCAAAATTTGGACCAACATTGAGAGGGTAGAACAGATAGACAAAACTATAACTCACCTGTTCAATGGCAAAACGGAACATCAACCTCCCAATGGCAGTCCAAATTACGATCATTTACCACAACGTACCCGACGCTGTGCTCCCCCTGCTACTTAGGAACATTTCTCACCGTCCACCTCTGAAATCGTAATCTGCAAGTACGTGAACTGATCAGCCGAGTTCATCCTAAGAAAGTACTTTCTTAAGGTGCCATTTTGAGCAAGCTTCAGGCCAATTGGAACTCGGTACTCAGAAGTCAGTCCTAGAAAGCTATTAAGAATTGAATTCATCTCATCCATCTCTTTGGAGAGATCTTCAGCAGCAAGTTGATTGGTACTCACAGATGTTGGAACACGGAGCGTAGTGAGGGCTTCCTTGCTCACACTAATAAATCCTTCCATCATAGCAACAAATGCGGTATCAAATTCAGTTTTGTACCTCATTTTTCTTTTCTTGGGGACCACATTTCCTTCACAGAATTCAGGAATGCAAGTCCTTGTGGTTTTCTTCTGCAAATTTGGCGAAGGATTCTCGTTGTCCGTCACATTCTGATCAGCGGGCTTGTTAACTTCGCCATCCATGTCATCCGCATTCAAATCGTAACCAATGTCGAGATCATCAGAAACAGTAGCAAACCTGTCCCCTGCCAGAATCTTGTTCAGACCTTGCCCGAAAGCCTTCGACCTCTTACCGGTAGCTATGTCTGTGCCAAATATATCACACCAGTCATCAAAGTAGTTCCAAGTGAAATCCTTCAACACTCCCATCTTAGGGTAGTCCTGTCAAAAGGAAACGCACTTAATCAATAATAATGCAGCACAAAACATATAGCATGAGAAAACTTGTAAATATGCTTTTACCTTGGTTATCTTGGACCATATCTCTGGTGGACATTCAGAGAAGTTCTTCAACGTGTCACTCCATGCATTACCGCTCCGGGACTTGATCATCAAGATCTCCTTGTGCTTGTCTCTCCATTGACGCAGTTGGTTTGTGATGTGAGGACACACCATCAAACCGCAACCAGGCAGCTTCATCTGCAAGTACGTCTGTATGAAGTTGAGTCCACCTGCACGGAAATCTTGATCACTTTTGAGGCCTGACAGTTTGGCCTTCCTCATTCCTTCAATCAATACGGTCTCCTGTTCAGTAGTCCATTTCCTGTTCTTCTTCTTCGATTCGCCTTCGGGGGCCTTTCTGGGTCCTCGGCCTTTCCTTGCCTTGGGTTGCATCGCTGCAACTGGTGGATTGTCGACCGGTTGTTCTTGAGTTTCCATAACTACTTCAAACGGCTGGCTAGGGGTATCTAGAAATGGAGTCGGGGCTTCTGGAGTGTTGCCAAAGTTGAGGTCGTATTCACTTGAGTCCATCTACAAAAGAATTACATTCCGGTCAGATTTCAAATGAGTACGAGGAAAATGCAACTAAGTTCATGGGAGATAATTCAAACACGAGTTCAGATCATAACATATAATTCAATCACATAAATATAGAAATTCCATATTAACTAATCATATTCATAGAAATGTCTTGATCCGGTTATATGTTATTCGATACATAGACAGATACCAAATATTACTAAAGCATATAAAACACCCAATAAATCGCCATCGACACAAGCGGGGAAAGTACTGGGATAGACAGAATAGGTCCTATTAGTGCAACAATCCAAATATAAACCAATTCATTACGTAGATCGCTCCGTCTCGAAAATCATTCATTCCCTATATGCCTCAACGCATATCTCTTCTTCCATCCAAAGTACATCCTCTCAGCCCGAGTTTGGCGAAATTGCTTCCACTCAGGACACTTCCTTAGTACATCAATGGGATCTGGATCAGGGATCGCTCTAGTGGCGGCATAGTGATCTGGATCTACGTCCACCTCCTCAAACCCCCCCATCAGGGAGCTCATCAGTCTTCTCCTTGCAAAGCCACTCATCATCGCTCTTCCGAATCCTTAGAAAGTTGTGTATGAGGCAGCAAGCTAGTATGATATCGTTCTGGGTATCCAAAGGGTAGTGAGAGTTGGATCGAAGGATCCCAAATCTCTTCTTCAAAAGGCCCCAAGCCCTCTCAATCACATTCCTGGCTTGTGAGTGCTTCAGATTGAAGTACTCCTTCGGAGTTTTAGGACGCATATTCGAATCCTCCCACTCCTTGAGGTGATACCTTGTCTTCCGGAATGGGTGTAGAAAATCGGGAGCATTCATGTAGCCGGCATCAACAAGGTAGTAGTAACCTGCTCATTATATGAAATCAAGATAAGTATCGAACATGTCGTATAAAGAACAGATTGCAATAAACGGAACACCGTTGGACTGTGATCTTAACGGGCAGATTTCTACCTCTAGGAACAGAGAATGCCCCGTGGGTCCTGTTCATAGCATCACAAAGCACTCGACTGTCGACAGCAGATCCTTCCCACCCCGTTAATACATATATGAACTTCATTTCCTTGTCACATACCCCAAGCACGTTGACTGACAGGAGTCCCTTCCGGTTACGATATAGAGCATGGACTCCACTCGGACATTGAACCTTTATGTATGATCCATCAAGTGCCCCAAGGCACTGCTGCATAACATGGCAAAGGAATAGTGTTAGTGAATGCATGACTTATTACCTGTCGAACTTACCATTTCATATATGATCTTTTAATACAATCAGCGTATTACCTGGAAATGGCACCAAGGCTCTTCCTCGCAATCGTGAGGGATTGGGATAGGTTCAGCAAGCAAGATTGTATGTAGTTTCAGCACACACTGCAGTACCTCGTTGAAATATGTGCTAACAGTATGTGCCGACCGTCTCCAAGCAAACATGGCAACACGGTGTTTCGTGTGGTGACCCAAAATGGCTAGGAACGTCGCAACCTTCTCCTCTAGACTCACCCAGCGGCTACCCCGAAGCCCCCCACTATCTCTAAGCATGAAACAGAACTGTTGAAAACATTCTCTATCCATACGGAGGGAGTTCTTTGTATCAACATCGTTCATCATTGTTAACATCGACATGTACTCCCTCTGTCCATCTATCTTACTGAGGATTCTATAGCGCCTTCCCCTCTTTCGCTTACGAGGCAAGTAAGGCCTCACATGACTAGTGTAGTACCAAAACAACGCAAGCATCATCCCTAAATTGATCAACACATACGAGCGTAGTATCCAAATTCTTTGTTCATTGTTAACCATTGCTCAAACTGTAACTACATTAGCATTACACGACATATCTTAGAAGCACATGATAGTCAAGCACAGCAATATGAGAAGAAACACACCAACAGCAGACAGAACCTCATTTTATGCAAGCACAGCAATATCATCAAACAAACAGCGAGAAAAAACCCAAAAAAAAGTTACGAACTTGTAAACACATCTCTGGATTGTATCAACGATTAACACATATGCTCGTACATGCTAGCATATGACCACAACGTATAACAAATCTGGACAAAAAATCGAACCAAGCAAAACAGAATCTACCATTAATGTCATAAATGCTTCAGGGGGAATCTAGAATAAATGTTTCTCCTAACTCTAGGGACAAAGATTTTGCTAATAAATGCAAAACATTCACATTCTTCACTCAATAAATGCAGCAGTACAGCTACATTAACTCCCAAAATCTGCTAACTCTTTCCCCTCAATTTCGAGCTGAAAATTTCACTAACCTCTGCCCAATTGTGCTCCAACGCGAGTCCTACAACATGAAGATATAACTACATCAGATTTGAGCTCAACATAAAGAAAGAAACAAGCATCCCAAGGAGCGAAACAGAGGAGAAGAAACTTACCTTCGGCTGCTGTTGCTGTAGATGGAAACAAACTCACAAATCTGGACCCAAATTCCTACTTATACGTTTAGGGCAGTGGCATAAGATATAATAAGCTGTGTTGCAGGAGGCCAACACCGTATTTCCAGGTGGCTTCCAAAACACATTCAACCTGCAAAATGAAAAACGGTGCCCCCCCCCCCCCCCCCGGTTTTGAAAACCTTCGTCGGATGTGAAACCGTGGGTTTCATGGGTTTCAAAACCCATTTGCACAGCGCCCGAGGCTGTCCGGAACGAAAACACATACATGCCATTTCGTACCAAGCGGAGGAAAATAGCTCGGTCAACGCAAGTTTACAGGTTATAGTAGCCAACCAATTAGACCCGCAGTATTATTCGTGACTTATACACATACCATTTATGCATTACCTAAAGATTAGTATGAAAGGTACCCTCTAAGTCATTTGTAATTTATGGACATACGGGCATAATCCCTCATGTCTAAGTCAAACATTCCATTAAGACTGATAGTAAGGTGAATAAAATGATCAAACATATTACCCATAAGCTTTTGACGCTTCCAGATTAAGCCGAATATCTAGCGATATGCATGCAATGTGTGCCAAAAAATTCCTTAAAAAAATTCCTTAAAAATCCTGTTTCAACAACGAAGTTATAAGATATAACCTACTTCCACTATAAACTAATGCTCAGAAAGCATTACAACATCATCAGTAACCACGCTTTGTGTCTAGGAAACACGCTTGTTTGTATCCCATTGGCTCAAACGCAATAAGATATAACTAGATAATTGGATAACGGGGAAAGAACATTGAGAGCAACACAAGCCAATGTCGCACAAACTAAAATGTCATAGACGTCTTAGAAACCCATAACTAATCTTTGAAATACTGAAGATTTACTCAACTGTTAAATAAGATAAACTCCATAAATGATTGACAAAAATAGAAGCCAATTCCAAGAACTATGTATTACTCTCTCAGTACTTGATAGGGGTGATGATATCAAGTTGAGCTCCCATCTTTTCGTCAGCAATCTTCCCCGCCTGGATGCGTAGTTTGGTCAACTGCTTCTTCTTTTCATATGCTACCTGAGATCTCTCTTTCTCTTCTTCTCCAACTCCTACAGAAAACAGAGACAATATAAATCAGTTGAAATTTATTTATAACACTAATCAGAAGGAAACAAGAATGAAATATAAAATGTAATATAGTAGAAAATTTAAATAGTAGGTTTTCAACTCTTCACGATAAGAATTTCTACACTCACCCTGATTATGTCATAATGATTCCATCCGACTTCTGCAGATAGCCTACCCAACAAGCAGTACTTGTGGCCAGCTTGAAGCCTCAGAACCCTGATTGATAGAAAGCAGGAAACCAAGTTAAGAATATGTAGATACAATTAAAACGCAGACAAGAAGAATACAGGAAAACACTCACTTGAGAGCATCAGGGATAACCATCTTCTTCATCTTGTCATATGGGGGAGGCACTCCCTCAAAAACCTTCAAACGGGCAAGGGCAGCTGCACCACGCTTGGTCTTGTGGGGAATCATTCTGTATCATACCAATCAACATAATTTCAGTCACTTGATTGTCATAACTGGAGTTGTATAGCACAATGTACATGATATGTTTTACACATGGGTATAATTTCTGAACAATGCACATATATAACAACATAATGATATTCACATCCTCCACCCAATCAAGAATAGCAAAAGGTAGTAGCTAGTATTACAGAAATCTTCAAATAGGGTATATGCAATCTCATCGATTTGAACATTCAAGACTAGATATCATAAACTACAAAGTCAACAAATAAACGACGACGACGGAACTAGGCTAAAAATAGAAGCATTATTTAAAAAGCAGAAAATCACTACCACATTACCAAAATAATCAAAAAACACAAATATGATATCTCATCCAGCTAATCACAATCAGAATATGATCATCACATCACAAACCCTAATTAAATCGAAAATGCAATAAAACCTAATTAAAATAAAAAATTACCCACGAATAGTCCTCCAGAGGATTTTGGAAGGGGCACGGAAGTGGATGGGGCCATGGGAGGGCTTGGTGTTCATCCTCTTGCGGAGGAAACGGTGAAACTTCATCTTCTGACGGACGAGTCCACCGGAGAGGCAAATCTCCTCACACCGAACAACAACAACACTCTGCCCATTCAACAACTCCTTGGAAATGATCGAGGACAATCGGCCGAGCATGTGGTGCCTTCCATCGATCACCACTCTCTTCGCGCAAATCCCTGATCCGTTCACCATTTTCTCGTCTCTCTCTCTCTCTCTCTCTCACACTTCCGGTGGCGGAGGATATGCAATTAGGGTTTCATGGCAGTATATCATATGTAGATGGTGGGCTGTCTCTGGTGGGCTTAAGTTGGATTTTCGAAGCCCAGTTTGTATGGGCTTTAGGTTCGGGAATACTTTTGCCCAATAACAGTTTTTCTGGGCTTAACGCAGTCGCATACTTGTGCTGGGCTTTGTACTATGCTTTTTTGGAGCAATCGATGCGCGTGATGATGTCAAAATATGTCCTAAGAATTCAAATGCTCTCTCAAAGGAATTATGGGCTACGATCCTCTTGAAAGTCCATTGACAGTCTTCAAGGACTTAGACCCAGAGGCAGTCCTGAAAGTCACTATGTCGTGTTGAAAGCCCAAGGATGCGTCAAGATGCTAAACGTCGACCAACTCGAGTCCGCCCATTGTCAAACTTAGTTAAAGGGTCATGCCTTAAGGACACTTGGATGGTCCACCGACTGGCACATGAAACTTAGGGTCAAGCCCATTAAGGTATTGGGTTGCCACTTCAAAAAGAAGATTAAGGTATTCGGTTAAGTCCAATATAGGTACAAAATTGGCCTAGCTAATCCAACTGTTGTGGGGCGATCTAGAGCGGACATTTGACGCTCATCGAGAGGACATCCTTAAAGTATAAATATGACACTCACGTTCACTGCAAAGGTTAAGGTTCATTCACCATCCCATTTTCTTATACTTGGACAACTTGGCTTTTAAGCCTACAACTCCTGACGTGTAAAGTCTACCTACTGACTTGGTTTAGACAAGCCGTTCTTGTAGTACAAATCTCCCCCTCTAGTGTCTTGATCTCTGAAAGTCGATCTCTTATATATTCCAAGAACTACCAAATATTCCCCATGAGTACCCCATTCCATATTCAAACATGGTGAATTAGATGAACGAGATAAATACAATTGGAAGGTTAATTTACATGTGATGCTTGATCATGTTAGCAAAAACATGGACATATATTATCCAAAGTACAGTATATATTTGATTGTTAATCACTACGGGGTAATTAGGAAATAACGAATTTCTTTAGGTCCAATATATATGTCTCACTGATTTATCTCAGATGATTTTTTTTTGGAATTTTTTTATCTTAGATGTTGTTTCTACTCAATTGACACGAAAATAGTGAATTAAGGCCCATGTCTATTTTTGTATAATTCGAAACATGAGTACGTACTACGTACCAAAAAAAACACAAACCTTGCCTGAGAAAGTTTACACATGTATCGCATTGTATGTAAATGATTTAAGAAGTGATCGAGCTGTCATTAATTGAAGGCATTATTATATACTATGTTGTGTGAATAACTTGCTCCCATGATACTTAAATGTGTCGATGTAAAGAATGAAATCCAAATTATTCTTAGTACTACAAAATAAAGAAATAGAAGAAAGTAAATTTGAAATCGATCAACTGCAATATATTATGTGGATTTTGATCGAGATGACGAGATTTATTACACATATCGCTCAAAGCAAACGTAAATTTGTAATGGAAAATGATCGATCAGTACCAACTAGTACGAAACACAAACTATATAAGTATAATCGGAAATGCAAGCTCTGGGGTGTCTCATCATCATCATTCTTTATCCAAAATTTATGATCATCACGTACTCCCAACTTTATTTTATTCCAGAAGATTCCACTTTTCCCTGCATATCATCAACAATGATGAAAGTTGACTTAGTTAGTGTCGTCATGATAATAATCATCACAATTAACTAATTAATCATTGAATTATGGTAATTAAAAATATATAGTACGTATACATGCATGAAGCCATGAACGTACGTACGTAGTGTGATGATTAGCTTTCACAAAGTATATGTAGTTGAGATGCAAATTTGAATGTTAATTAGTGTACGCATTACTACTGAAGGCTTACTTTGGAAAGTAATTGAAAGTCCATGCCCATGCTGTTACTAGTAGTGGGGTGGTGGTGGTGAGCTGTAAAAATATGGTTTCTTGGAGGTGGTGGAGATTTGTAGACCGGTGCAGGTGTAGGGTATTTCTTAGGAGGTGGTGGTGACTTGTAGATTGGTGTTGGTGGCGGTGATTTCTTGGGTGGCGGTGGTGACTTGTAGACTGGTGTTGGTGGTGGCGATTTCTTGGGAGGCGGCGGTGACTTGTACAGGGGTGTTGGTGGTGGGGATTTCTTGGGTGGTGGTGGTGACTTGTATACTGGTGTTGGCGGAGGAGATTTCTTAGGAGGTGGTGGTGATTTGTAGACTGGAGTAGGTGGATGAGAGTTTTTGGGAGGTGGTGGTGACTTGTAGACTGGCGTTGGTGGAGGAGATTTTTTGGGAGGTGGTGGTGACTTGTACTCGGATTTTGGTGGTGGTGGAGACTTCTTGGGAGGTGGTGGAGGTGGAGACTTGTAGACATAAGGTTTCTTGGGAGGAGGTGGTGACTTATACACCGGTGCTGGTGGTGGTGGAGATTTCTTGGGAGGTGGGGGAGACTTATATACAGGTGTTGGTGGTGGAGACTTCTTGGGAGGTGGTGGAGGTGGAGAATTGTAGACGTAAGGTTTCTTGGGGGGAGGTGGTGACTTATACACCGGTGCTGGTGGTGGTGGAGATTTCTTAGGAGGTGGGGGAGACTTATATACAGGTGTTGGTGGTGGTGGAGATTTCTTGGGAGGAGGAGGTGGTGGAGACTTGTAGACGTAAGGCTTCTTGGGAGGTGGTGGGGACTTGTACATTGGGCTTGGTGGTGGTGGCGATTTCTTGGGAGGGGGTGGTGGAGGAGATTTGTACACTGGGGTTGGTGGTGGTGGGGATTTGTACACTGGTGTTGGTGGCGGGTACTTTTTAGGTGGCGGTGGGGATTTGTACACCGGAGTTGGTGGCGGTGGTGATTTGTACATAGGCGTTGGTGGCGGGTACCTTTTAGGTGGTGGCGGAGATTTGTAGACCGGTGTTGGTGTCGGGTACTTCTGAGGTGGTGGAGGTGAGGCGTAAATGTAATTATCGGCGGCATTGGTGGCGGATGGTATGCACAGTGCTAGTATCGCCACTAGGAGAGTGGCAGATAGAGAAAGCATTGCTTTGGTACCCATGTCTGTGTTTTAGCCTTAGCTAGCTAAGTTGTGTTCTTTCTCAAGGGACTAAGCACCCCCTTATATAGCTTAAACATTTTGAAGTCTGTCAGTAAGTGATATTGATTCAAATCCAGTGATAGTACAAAGTAGACTATATCACTATACTATACTTTAATTTACCGCATTCAAAGACCTTTCTGAATATGACACTTTAAACCATGTCTGTCTATCATAGTTTTTCTAGATATATATAGTATAAAAATACAGCTCGATCGACTCGAGTTTAATGTGAACATGCATATGTTATTCTACTGTACGTGTATTAATTTGTTTATTAGTGTCTGCTTGTTCTTTACCTCTATTTATTTTTATTCTATTTTGACAACTTAATCTGAAACACATTGAGGTGAAAAAGTATTCGATTTCATAACCTGTGAAATAAAATTTCTATACCATGCATGGTCACACTGATTTGAAAATACTGTATCAATTAATTAAGTGACAGATCGTATGTAAATTATTCCAATAAACAACCTTCATCGTTGAACACATTACTTTTTTTGAATTATGCGAGATATTCTCATTACGATAAAAATGTGCAAACCAACCACACTACCTACTAGATCCTAGTTTAAGCAATTAAACAATACCCAAGAAAAACCATGTAACAAAGGACCTAGTCACGCCCAAGATGAACACATTACTTTTTAGTCCTAAGGCTTATGTTGTTTGGCTGTCCAAAAATCTGATTTTGGAACAGTGCTTAGAGCGCCACCATGGTCAAATTCGACCCTAAAATGTAATTGTTTGTCTAATGGGTACTAATCTGTTATTAGATACGCTATCGATACCCTAAAAAGATATGTACCCTTGTATTTTATATTGTATGAATGCAATCCTTTCTAAAAAATATAAATGTTTAACCATTTTAAAATCTCGAACAGTTGGGAGGTGCGGAGCAATATAGTACTTCATCGTCCCTAAACAAGTTTAACTTTTCATTACTTGACTTTTTCGAATATCAGTTTGACCTCAAATTATTCTCAAATCATATAAAAAAATTATGAAAAAGTTTATATTATGAAAGTTTAAATATTATAATTTCATGATATAATCTTTTTTATTATTCTTTTAGTACGATTTAATTTAATTTGAAGTCAAATTGACTCTATAATAAGTCAACAAAATGAAGAAGTGTCGGACGAAAGTTTAAATGTTATAATTTCATGATATAACCTTTTTAATTATTTTTTTAGTACCATTTAATTTAATTTGAAGTAAAATTGATATAAAAAGTCAACAAATGAAGAAGTGTTGGACGAAATAAGTAGTAGTTTTATTGTTCCGCAACATTTCAGTTAAGTTTACAATCATCTCAATTATGAGTTTACTGTCGGTTTCTAAGTTGTAGTCATATTGTAACCTTATGTATACACAAAAGATCTGCCAGACCAGACACATGCAGGCTGCGCCATCGCCTAAGCTCTTGGAATTGCATTTAATATTGGCGACAACAAATCAAAATTATTTTCTCATCCCGTAGATTTTTCTCGGTCATCACATTTTGCCCATCAATTTGATCTCTCAAATTTGATCTTTTAGCTAGCTCCTTCTCTATTTGTACATCACAATATTGAATAACCATACTCACAGAATATTACAGATAACATTGATGATCATATTAGTAGTAATTTTTTTTTTTTTGAATATCAATATTAGTAGTAACATTATATTTTAACATTCACTTATAACATGTTTATTTTTTTGAAACAATCAAATTGTAATAAAATAAAAAGAGTATAAGAAATTCCCCCAAATAGTACAAAGAGAGTAACGAGAACTCAGTCTATCGGTGAACCACAACTCGTCTCTCCCTTATAACATTTAGGTACGAAATTAAAACAATCATCATCACTAATATGCAAAACTAAAAATAGACCTTTCAAATTTTCAATTAAAGTTACGAAGCTAAATAAAATCACAATATATTGTATAAAGACTAAAGAGTACGTAGTGGCTAGTGTGCTTATATTTAAATTGTTTACGAAAAATTGACATAATTTTGTCATTTTCACGTGGCTTTTCAACTTTATTTGCTGGCCCTGGAAAATAATGTTTTTGCTAAAAATGATTTTCTTTAGGAGTAGGTGAAGACTGACCATACCAAATTGGGGACGGCGAAATGTAATTAATCAATCTTTTAATTAATTAAATTAGCACATTGATTCTGACATTAATTAATATATACTTTCGAGCTAGTATAATAAGAATCGAGTAGCGACACACTTTCGTCCACATCGACCTTTCAAGGAGTTCCAGTTTAAGTACGTCGGTTTACCTGGGTTCAAATTAATCAGTTCAATTTAATTACATTTAATTTAGAGGAACAGAACAAAAGCTAAGGCGCTCTATTATATTCATTTAAAAACTTATTATTTCTTGTTGATTTTAGTTCAATTTAATTCAATTTATATTATAAATAAATTTAGTGCAGTTTTGTTCAGTTCATATGAATTTAGTTCAGTTCAATTAAATTATGTTCAATTATCGTACATTAATTACAGGCTGGAATAAGGAAAACTGAGGCAAGCAAGATGAAGTTTTTCATTCTTTGTTTTTCTCAGTATATTACATTTGTCACATTTTACAAAATAGGGTTAAAATCCCATTCATTTCTACATGTATTTCAGATTACCACCAAGTGTACATAACCCGCATCATTTTCCTATTCCTTTTGCAATTTTCAGTGCTTTTTTTTTTTTTCATTTTCGGTATGCCTCGTGTGTATGTGGTTGCCACAAGCCCACACTAATATTGTTCACATTTTTTCAATTAAATTGAAAATTTACTCAAAATTAGAATTATGTTACAATAAAATATTTAAATTAAATATATCTCACTATCATTTATGTAAAATAGGGGAGTTATAAGGGTGGCCGAGTGGTAAGGGTGTTGTAGTAGCAAGGTCGTGGGTTTGAACCCCGACGGAGTAATAAGGTGGTTTGGGATATTTGGAGTTATAAGGGTGGCCGAGTGGTAAGGGTGCTGGAGTAGCAAGGAGAGGTCGTGGGTTCGAACTCCGACGGCGTCATAAGGTGGTTTCAGATAAGGTAAGGTGATTAAATAGGAGTACAGTAGAGCCCGTTTCAAAAAAAAATTTTTTATGTAAAATAGGTCTTAATTCGGACTGAGTTACCAAGTTACCAACACTTCATTAAAAAGAAATACCACATCCCACCACCTCTTTTATGCTTTTCCACTTCTCATCAGTCATCATACCGCTGGGACACAATTACTACATGATCCAGTACCCGTCAGTAATTTGTCCTGACCTGGTGAAGCAATTTGGAGTATACTGCATGTAGGGACTGTTAGATAGAGCAGTACCCATACAACTAATTAGTTTAATTACCAAAGATAAGAATAATAATAATAATAATAATATTAAAATTAAACAAATAAATACATAATACTTTTCAAGGGACTTGAAATATGACTGACTACTGCCTAATTTCAGACGAATTATCAATTATTGACTGCTCGATGAATATTAACAAGCTTCTAGATTGTGAAAGTGCCATTGCCCTTTTCTTTTTAACAAATTACAGTTGAAATGTCATTGCCCGGCCTTTATTAATTAATATCATCTTGGAATATATATAATGTTGCACATCTTCAAATTGCACCCAGATCAGAAATCATGCTAAAACCAGGGACGCTAGCTCGGGTATTATATGTGATTTCAAATTTAAAAAAAAAAAAAAAGGAATTTAGCACATTATCACAATTTCGATATTAGACTTGGAATTCCATCATGAGTTACTCATCATGCGTTTGGTACAGAATAAACATAGAGAATATATATGACACATTAAATTTTGTAGGACAGGCGGGACGGCTTTATATATATGATCATATAAATTAATAATGAATTTTCTTTATGCCACTATTGCCGCATATATAGTTTGGCCAACGAGGTCTACTTCTAATTATGTAAATGCAAGTAGTGTTGTTTAACGAGCCGAGTCGAGCCGAGTATTACTGAGGCTCGGCTCGGCTCGGCTCATTAACGAAACGAGCCGAGCCTAAGCTCGGCTCGTTAAAGAAGCGAGCCTGAAATCAGGCTCGAGCTCGTTAACAAACGGCTCGGCTCATTTAACGAAGCGAGCTTAATTTCAGGCTCAAGCTCGGTTCATTTGGCTCGAGCTCGGCTCGTTTGGCTCGGTTCGTTTGTTAAAATACCATGAAAAATATGTTAAAATATTAAATAAAATATAAACAAATTCAAGATTATGCATTACAATCAACTCTCAAATGATGAAATCATTAAAGTTTAACAAAATGCAAATATAAGCAATTCAAGCCAATAATCTGAAATTTAAATCATAACTTATAATACAAATTAATACTACTCATAATCTATATGATATCGAGCCTTAACGAGCCTTACCGAGTACTCGCGAGCCGAGCCTAAGTTCTAGCTCGGCTCGTTAATGGAACGAGCCTAAGTTTAGGCTCGAGCTCGGCTCGATAAGGTTATCGAGCCGAGTCTTAACGAGCAGAGCCAAGCCGAGTACTCGATAAGGCTCGATTCGAATTTAGTGTAATTAACTTTTAAATGCTCACAATAATATGTGAAACCTTGTGATCCTGCATTCCTGCTACATACGTACATATATACTTCCTAAAATCATCATATGATCGACACAGCTCAAGTATGATCGCGAACTTACTCACACCGGCCCGTTGTCTTCGGATCCTGAATTTGAATCATTTTTCACACCTCCAGGCCCATGGACCACCTGCATGGCCCTGTCTGATACAGTAGTGATACTAGCAGTCTAGCAGTATATATGCATGGGTCCGTCCATATAATATAATATAATATTATATAAATTGGTGACACCGCGCGTGTTCTTAAACTTAGCTCATAATGCGCAAGAAATTAATATGGCTCGCGTCCTAATCCATTGAGTTAAAAAGTCATGCATTCCTTTAATTTTTACCAACATGTATTTAAAGTTCCAAGCATTCCATGCATGTACAGCGCACGAGTGAAGAAAAATCAAAAGAAAGAGATCTAGTAAGTATACAGTATGTTTTCTAACCTGGACTCAAGTGATATACGTGTTAATTTGTGAATAGAACTTCCAAAAATTTCACTCACTGATTTTTCTTCTTACCTGCGCACAATTATTCCATCTTAAATCTCCTAACTCCAAGTTCTCTAGATAATTATAGTCTATAGATGTTTCGAACAACAGTTTTGAGACGAGGGAGTGTATATATGTTCATATATATTTGGGGAAAAATAAACAGAAAATTAGAAAATTGAAGGAAATAGTAATAACATGCATATAGAATATATTGTAGAATATGCCAACAATCAGCATATATGAACCTAGACTATATTATGGAAATGTAAACTGTTCGGAGATGTGGAATTGTCTGTGGCTTAATCTACGTGTCCCTGAGTTATTAGTTACTCCATCCTCAGTCTTATTCGTTTCTTTTACATATATACTTTTTTAATCAATCTTATTTAATTACTGTCTTCAGGTTTTTTTTTTTTTTTTAAATCAATCTTAGTTTGGCTTTTTTTTGTCAACAATTTTTTAGTTTGACTTCCAATTACCTTTCAATTATAATTTCGTTAAATACTTTATCATCATAATTTAAAATTAATGTGAGTTAAAGTACAAATTTATTGACTGGAAAAGGTCAAAGTAGAACAATTATGGTGGAAAGTAAGGAGTACTACTTACTCCATCCGTTCTCTCATAAGCTTCCTAGTTTGATTTTTTTTTGTCAGTAACTTTCAACTTTGACCCTGATTACTTTTAAATTATAATGATAAAAGTATTTAACAAAATTATATTATGAAAATATAGAACCTAAATTTTCATAATATAATTTCGTTCCATATTTTATTATTATATTTAAGAGTAATCAGGGTCAGAGTTGAAAGTTACTATTTTATATAATAATATAATATAATCGAGAGTTAAAGTTGAAAACTGTTGACCGAAAAAAGTCAAATCAGGAAGTTTCTCAGAAAACGGACGGAGTATTTAAAAAAAAAAAAAAGTTATGTTAGACAATGGGGTAACCAAAATCTAATCTCTACTTTAACTTTTAATTTAGGTGGTTAACCGAGTTGTGGGATTTTCATGATAACAAAAGAGGAAAAGAAAGATTTGGTCGATTGATTGATTGGGTAATTATGATAGGGACGGTACGTAACGTACGTGGTGCATGCAGCGCAATCATTCAATCACACAAATAATTAACCCATCTACCAAAAATTATAGGAGTACTTAAGATTCGTCTCGTCTAATAAAAAAATCTAAAGACCGTAAAATTAATACTCGAATTATATTACTTAGATCAAGTGTTAATAATGAAATCTTAATTAATCATTATTCACCGACACGGTAAACCCGATTAAAACATCTTAAACTATCCTATCGATCGATAAAATATTCAACTACTACGCGTTTAGTATAATGGTTTTATCCTGCAGAGTGCAGAGGCTTTTCATTTGACGTGTATAATTTTTTTTGGTAAAATCAAAATCATTGTCTTTTAGCAACATAATTACTCCATAATATATAGATCACTCAGATTGACAAGCAAATCAATCATTCTTTTGACGATTGGTAATATTTGACTTGCGAACACTGATTTTAATTTGGATAACATAGATAAATATAAATAACGACCTTTAGTCAGTCTTTGTTAGGTGAGCACATTTCATCACAGCTCATGTTGTCTGCCTAGTAGTATTATGCAATCTCTCGACTACCAAAACAAGTTTGATCATTACAAAATATATAATTCAGCACAGTTTAAATCAATTCAAATGAAAAAGATATAGTTATGTGAAATTATTAACTTCTAGTGAATTTGTTTAGGTTCTGTTTGATTTAATTTTACAAAAATATAGTATCCAATTCATTCACATTTGTTTAATTGAAATTTATAAATTTCAGATAAGTTCATTTAGTCCAAAACAATACAGTTTAAATTTATTTAGTTAAAATTTATATTTCAAATAAATTTAGTTAAGTTCCGTTCATATTTAGTTAAAATTTATATTTCAAATAAATTTAGTTAAGTTCCGTTCATATTTTTTTTCAGTTGAGAGAAACATAGCCTTATACTATGTGATAATGTTACTCGTAATTGAGTAGATGGGTAAATGTAAATACTCATATGTCTCAATCAATTCTTTACGTATTACTTTTTTGGACGTCCCAATCAATTCTTTATGTTTTCATTTTTGGAAAGTACTCCACATCCCATCTATATTATTTTAAATATGGACCCCACATTTACACTTCTTTATCTCCACTCACATCTCACACTTTTTTAATCAACTACCCCACATTTACATACAATATTAATATAACACTACCAAACAAAATTATTCACTAAAAACCGTGCAAAAAGCAAACGTAGACTTATCATCGGGACGGAGTGAATACTTTGTTAGCATAATAAATTAATTGATGTTCTCTTTTTTTTTTTTTTAAAAAAGCATAGTTATTTATATAACTCTTAAAATCAACACATGCCTATTTTGAAAGTTTTATCACACAGTAAAAGAAAAAAAAGGCTAGTAGAAGATTCATTAATCACACAATAAGTTATAATATTGAGCATACAAAATGCTCCATATTTTACAACAATGCAAGTTGTTCGGTATATTTGACACTCAATTTAAAAAGACACTCTCCTCTTACTTAACTTGTAGTTAAGTTTAGAGTCAAATTTAAACTAACGTAAACATTGAAACAAAAGTTCAATTTTCACTATCTAAATCACTTAATATTCACCTTTCCTCTCTCTCTAAATTGATTCAAACTATTTAAAATCAATCACTATGCCTAACGCCGCGTTAAAACAAACCCTCAATATTTCAAGATAAGGTAGTGATGTCCTTAACAATTCTACATTTGTGCCAAAAATTAAATTTTGGGGTCAGTCAGCAGGGAATGCGACCGGCGCCAGACTTTAGTCCCAGTGACTAGTGTCCATCTCATCTTCTCTTTGAGCAGAAATTAGAGACTTTTCTCTGCATGTACTGTGTACACACTACATATACTATACACTCAAAACTCACTGTATAAGAATTAGATTATTATATAAAATATTGATTGATGATTAGTACTTAAAATATGTCTTAGGTAGTAGAAGTAGAAGTAGAAGATAATGCTTAACAATAATCATGTTAATTAAAAACAAATACTAATAGTAATAGGTCATTAGTGTAAAGCATATACATGGAAGATGCCATGGAATAAGCTTGCTTGATGATTGTACGTACACATTTTAAATTTTTCAGGGCAAATGGATTGGACACATGTAATATTCATATATAATTTCACATCTCAATCAGTTTAGTGAATGAATTGAATTTTCTCTGTGCAAAAACTTGTTATTTTGTTTCCTTTTAGTTCATCCAAATAGTAATTTTTGAAGTCTTCTAATCTGATATTTTCTGAGGAATTGTTGAACAATTTATCAGTCTTTATTCTCCCTTTCATTTTCTTGGGGGGGGCTATTTTTCTTTCTTTAGTTAGGTATATGCATTAAAACTTTAGAATAATACACAGTTGGGGCTTTCTATTATCAGGTCGGCGTCGTACCGACCTAAACGTAGGTATTTATTATATATTTCATTCTAATTTATTAAATTTTGATAAAAATATATAAATGTGCAGTTATACCCCTACTTTCAAAAAATTCATTTAAATAATTTAAATAAGTTCTTACTATTTTATAAGTATTAAATTAAAAATAAAAATTTACTTTAACTAAAATTAAAATTAACCAATATATATCAAATTAATTTCAACAACAATTCAATGGAATATTCGTTTTCCATAATCTAATTGCACTAGCTATCAACATTTGTAGAGGACAATAACATAGGCTTATTTTTTTAGCTACGAAGTATATTATTTAGAAGTGTCCGATATTTTATGTATCATTAAAATGGATAAATTAAATGTGATCAATTAACTTTGATTTGTGATTAAGATTAATTAATAAGGTTTATGTATATGTAATCATATAAATTGAAATTAAGGGCATTATAGTTAATTTGTATTTTTGTGGTGATTTTTAATGTTAAAAGAAAATTAATTATAATCCATCATACCAAAAATGACTTTGAACCGAAATGAATGGATGGGATTAAATTAAGCGCCACATGGCAACTATTGAATGAAGACCTGAGTTTAGGTCGGTACAGAACCGACCTGAGAATAGAGAGCCCCAGTTTCTTTCTTCTTTCTTAATCACAATTCACTGAACTTTGTGGATGTTCACTTGTTGTAGCTAGTCTAAAAGCTCTTCCAAAATATATAAAAAAATGAAGAAGAAAAAAAAGTCTAAAAGGTTCCTTTTAATTCTTTTGAAAATCGTTTAAATTCAGATTAAATTAGTTATTTTAGAAGTATATTACAAATAATTTCAATTTAATTATGTTAAATCATGTTTAGAGGAAAAGAATAAAACCTTAGTAAATGAATCAAACGTCTATAGCCGATTAGTCATTAACACGCGTTCATTTATCAAGCTTATTTAAGTTGATGGTTTAATGGTCAATAATCCCAAGTTCATCGAACTTATTTTGGTTAAAGTAGACGAAAATTACCAAAGATAACAATGAGTATAGTCTACAGGACGGATGTAGTAATCAACAATTTCATTTACACCCACATACACTTGATAAGTGGATTAAAATCATGTCTAATCGGTGCTTTGATACTATTTCATTTCCCGTGTGTAGTTATTTACTTCCCCCCTCTCATTTGAGAAACGGCTAAAAAGATTTCATCAAAACTCTAGCATAAGCATAAGCATTATGCTATAAGCAATGTTCGAAAAAAAATTCAAATTACAAAGAACAAAAACCTCAACCGAAATACCAAGTTATCAACCTCTATACTAAACTTCTCACAATGTGTGAGGAGGACCATATGCTATGTGGAAGTGTTTTTATGATATCCATGGACCACATGAGTCGTGTTTCACCAACACAATTAACTTATCTGCGTCATCATAATTCATATCCTACTAAACTAAAAAAGAAACATATAGAACATGCAGAGCGAGAATAATGAAAGTACTGGTTTCAGAGTCCGTAAAACGCCTCACCCGTCTTGGCCATGAGTTGCTCGTAACCTACGACAAGATTCGGAACATGCATTTCCTGATGTATGTTCCCATGGTACACAACACACATCTAGAACGCATTCCAAATAATGAAAAGGAATCTCCGAGAAAAACTTGGAAAGTAGAATCTAATGTAAGAACCCAGATTTAGCTGGAAGACATTTTCTCATTCATCCTGCATTAAGAATAGTCCCAGAAATGAGGCATATCCCAAAACTCAACAGTGAACCCAGCTTCTGTTCAAAAATTATACAGATATACACTTCATAGACTCCATGGCCAGCGCCATAAACACACAAGTGTAGACATCTACCAGTCCCTAGCGATGGGATATTACCAGCCAAGTTGAGCAAGAACGAAACATTCAAGTTGCATACCATTGACTCTGAAATAGTAGAAAACAGACACAGTAAATGATTGCATATATCATATATGGTTGCCTGAGCCATGATCATCTTCTTCCACGAGGTCCAGCATTAGACCTAGCACCTGGGAACTTGGAGAACTGCAGGCGCAACCGAGAAGACTGTGGCTCATGTTCATCCATAGTATAACCTGCAAATTAGTTTTGAATTGAAGTTTAAAAACTGAAGAAAAAAAATAAAAAATCTATGCTACAAAATAGCATGGTTGCTCTTTCATATTAATACAAACGGGAAAAGAAGACATATTGTAACTGTAATCAATATGCAAGAGTATCCTATTTGTGTTTTATGTAACTTGATACAAAAGTCTTATTGTTACTCATGGTATTTTTCCACAAGGTTCTCTTTTGAAATGGAGAAAGAATAAATAAAATGATAAAGAGTGGATAGTGAGTTGGTACAGTTTCAAAGATGAGCATACCAATATACAAGAAAATACCATGCAACCAAAATGACATGGGAATCACAAGCTACGGAGGATGTTTTTATGCTATTGTCCCATGTAACCAATGTATTTACTCTTAGAAATGTGCTGAGTTTTAGAGAAACCAACCCCCCACCCCCACCCCGTGCCGCTGTTTTCACTCCCTCCCTCCTCTCTCTTCTGTAAGAAACAGAGAAGCATATTTCATTAAAACAATCAAATGAAAAAATGCAGAAAGAGACAGAAAGACGATAATATCCAGCACTTCATCACACACCATCGACCATTCAGCCCCAATCATATAGTGCGAAGCTTGAAAAGATATTGATAACCTGGTATCTTATTTGCAAACTGATTAACCTTAAACTGAAGAAAATTACCTTGCAACGTGCTCAGGGCAGTTGCTGCACATGCTGGGTCAGCAAAATCAACAAAGCTCATGATGAGAGGATCACCGCCCTGTTGCACAGATAGAATTTCAATGGATGGTTCGCTTTTGCGTGACTGGTTAGTGGATGTGATAAATTGAACAAAATACAAGCAGGCAGGAAACTATAAAGAAGCTAATGGCATTTTACAAACCCCAAAAAAGAACATCTTACTATGTGAACTTCTTAATAGGATTAACTCATTTATGATTCATCAGGTAATCAATAATCTCCCTGCATTTTCAGAAGAGCTACTACTAACCCTCTGGAAGGGGCCTGCAGCCACACATTCTCACCTTTTCTGAAAATACAGGGATTATTTGTACTAGTATCTACTCCAAAACAATAAGGGTAAACCGTAAAATGCCATTACATCTTTTTGCTGAACTAGCAAACAAAAAATAGTAGACTTCAGAACTTTAAACCCACTTTTACATGTTTTGGTTCCTTCTTTATAAGTCTAACTTCTTTGTACCCTACAAAAGGGCGGAAAATATCTATACACGTTAAGGATGTAAAAAATAAATAAATAATAAAAGAAAAGAAAGCAAGAAAGAAGAGGTAGAGATACTCAGAGATTGAAACATTTCACAACTAGAACAAGATCTTTGTCTTGCAAGCAGAAATTGCACTCAAAAGGATACGAGCCAGTTCTCTTTTTGTGCAGTCAGTAGGAAGTCCATCAATGTACAGAGTACTTGTAGCATCTGGAGGTAGCGCCAGCCGTAATGGTTCATGAGGTTTGATAAATCTATCTACAGGAAGGAGACCACCAAAACCCAATCCCCTGCTATTTGGTGATACTTCTGGAACAAAAGTCTCAGGACGCCTTGCTGCTACAGGATTGCGCATCGGCAAAGAAGACAAGTCACCAATAAAGTCTCTTCCTACACCAACTTGGTCGTGCTGATTACCTTCTTCCGAAGGTATTTGCTAGAAATAGCCAGTATTTAGACCATGACACATAAAGGAGCATCTAAATTCTAAAATTAATGGAAGGGATTCATTACCGACTTCCGGAGATAATTGTCATAAGCTGACCCAATAGATGGTGTGTCCTTAATGGCACGAGGTCCACCCCAGTCATCAGTTTTGTCAAGGTAATGTTGTGTTTCAGGTGTAGTTATGCGTTGGGATGGTATGACATCTGCACCAATGCAACCCCACGTAAGGCTTATTGAGAAAGTAAAAGACATATTTAAAAGAGGAAAAAGAACGGCGTAGTCCAAAACTTGCAGTGCCACTAAAACTACCTTATCTGCTTCAGTTATTGGTCTTGTTTAAACATGCACTTTCTTGTAAAATAAGTAGCAACAATAGCACTAGTATTCTTCCATGAGCTTATAGATTGGAATTCTGAGGTAATAGGTAAGATATTACAACTCTCATGAATCACGTACAAAATGTTCTATGTCTTAAGTTAATTTGACAAAATATAGAACAGTGAGATATCAACAATCACTGCCACCCACCCCACCCAAACAATGAGATATCCACAGATATAGGAAAATTATAAAAATTACTCCATAAAACAATGAGGATAGGCAACAGGGGCGGAGACAAGGTGTGGCCAGAGAGGGCTGCCACCCCGCCCAAACTCTGTGTAACACCTAATTATGAAGTCTATTTTCTTGAGAAGATAGTTTGTATATCCACATTTGCACCCCCACCCGAACTCTTTTCGTATTAGTCTTATTCTTGAAACCTTATCTATAATTGTACTTCCTCACTAATATCATGTGCATTTGTTCATCAGACCAGGTTTTGAATTATCTGAAACCAAAATTCGACTCGACTAGAAGTGGTTCACCTAGTAAATCAATATCCCCTACTGCCAAAATCTAATATCTCTTTCACTTACTATCAAACCTAGATATAAACAGATACACAAAACTAAACAGCTGGACTGGTCACTGAAGAAAATGTAGAGTGTTAAGTGTAAAATACCTAGAGAATCAACTTAATTTGCACAAAACAAATGGCCAACAAATGCATTAGGGATTTTCTTCTAATCAACCTTGAGAATCTCGTATCAAAATGATCCAAAAACAATGAAAACTCTCAATTAATTGTAACAGTTTATCAATCAGGCAGACAAAACAACTACTCAATTTCGATAACGATTAACAGAGAGTAGAGAGAGAGCTCGATAAGATTACAAAACGAAATCAAACAGTCGGATGAAAATAAAATAAAACAATTTTCTCAATTACCAAATCCAGTACGAGGTCGTTTTGCAGAACCGAGCCGTTGGCTGTTCCAGTAATCTTCTCCCATTTTCCACAATGCGCCTGCGAATCAATCACGTACAGTGACGATGTACCTGCACAGAATTTTTGCTTCAGCTCAATGAATTGACCAAGTGCTTGATTTTTGTCTTTGGTGGGGAAATTACACAAATAGCTCAAGTATATAATATTTATACAAAAGTCCCTCATAACTCATACTGTCATACCGTACTAAGTTACTCTTCGTCTCAACAAAACTATATACTACGGCTCTATTCTCTTCGTCTGAACAGAACTGCACTGAATGAAGCTGAACTGGATTAAATTTATTTGTAGCATAAAATACTATTAAGCAAATTTCAACTGAACTGAATTTAATGGATTTGAACTGATATGAATTGAACTTAAAATAATCAATTCTCAGACGAAGAAAAATAAGCCTATAAATAAAAATTTCAACAAGTTACTTATATACTTCCTCCGTCCCAAAACAGTTGCACCATTTGATTTTGAATACAGAAAATAAGGAGAAGAGTTAAATATTGAATTATATTGATAGTGGAAATTTACTTTACTTTTGTAGCCAATGATATCAATTGATGGAATATAAAATTATTATATACACATTCAAAAATGGTAAATAAATGAAATGATACAACTCTAACGAGACGGTCAAAATGGTATAATTGTTTTGAAACGGATGGAGTATATTCGTATTATTTACAAATCACGTACCCTAATTGTCCCTATTAGCTTTATACCCTCGAAATCATTTGCGATTGATAGCCCAAAATTATAGATGGGCTTGATGAAGGATTGGCTCATCTATTGAACAAAACCCATTAGCTGAATTTTTTGATATTTCAGTCATGAGTGCATGACTAACGTAACAAGTCATTCGTAGACATGCTACTATCATATCAGCTCAAATCCCATTCCATAATAATAATAATAATAATATTTTATGGTATCACTTTTCTTTAACCTGCTTTGCTTTTGATGGTACTCTGTTTCTATTTCTTAAGACCACATATTCTGACCTTTTGAGTAACACCAACGATATATATATATATATATATATATATATATATATATATATATATATATATATATATATATATATATATATATATATATTTCACGAAGGTTGCTGCTTATGCAAAATCTGTCTTCTCTTTATCTCCTCGTCGGTAGCTCTTTGGAAGTCTCGCCAAGATGCACATTCTTCTGATTGGTTGCGTGTCGTTCCTATTTTTGGTTTGGGCAAACTATGAACGAGAAGACTTACAGGTGTAAACTGGACTATCGGCTTGGTGTTGCCTTGTTTCCGGTGTCCGAACCCTGCTCTACTTGCTCTCGGGTTTTTTATGGGGACTTGTTTGGTAATCATCCGGTGTCGTGTGTTGGGATGGTGGATATCAAGCACCGACATAACCTCGTTCATGACACTCTCTTGGATGTCTGTTTCTTGATCTGGTATTTCTATCGGTAAGGAAGTGGATATTGGTTTGAACGGCGGGAGTGACAGGTTCCTTCGTCCTTTAGACTTGCTCCTGTATGCTTGGAATAGGGGGCGGTATGTTTGTGTTGATCTGACCGAGTCTTTCCCCCTGACCCGGTCTGGGATGGTGGACTTTGTGCCTGGACATGAAGTTGTTGATGTTGCCAAGCGCAAGTGTGCGAAGTATCGGGACTTGTGTGCAACTAAGGGATATGGATTCCTTCCTTCTCGAAACTTGGGGAGTTGGATGCTGGTGTGGTTGTTTTGCTTGTTAGAGTCCGGGGTTTCGCTTTGGCGCAGGATGCTGGAGCGCGTGCTGCTCATTATATTTTTTCTAGGATTAATTTTGCTATTGCTAAGGGAGTGGGAGCCCAGCTTGTTTTTCGGTTGTCCACTAATTTTGTGTAAACATTCGTTATTTTTTGTTTTAAAAATAATGATAATACAAGTAACCTAATGGGGTTATTTTGCAATCTAATCCTACATAATAATAATAATAATAATAATAATAATAATAATAATAATAATAATAATAATAATTTTGTGTAAACTTTCTTTGTTTTTGATTTATTGAATAATAATAACAATAATAATAATAATAATAATAATAATAATAATTCCGTTATCAATGGCGTCGATCATAGTTTCTGATCGATTATGATCGTTTCGGTATCGTTACAGGTAAGGGTTCTTCTCCAGGTAGGGTTTCTGATCGTCTCTTATTTTTTCTCTGCGGCTCTGCTCCATGTTTCTTCTCTTGTCCGTTCCGCGACGCCGGCTGCGCGTCAGGCGTTTCCTCTTCATTTTCGATCTCAATTGGATCAATTGGATTGGTTTTCTGGCTCTGCTCGCAGTCTCTATTTTCAGGTTGGTTTCCCCGGTGTTTATTGCTGCCTGTTTTTTTCCCACATTTCCGTCAGTCTATATCTGTAGATTGGTTTCTCGATTGGGTTTCGTCGTCCGGCCTGCTGATTTCTGTGTTGTGCTGCTATGTACGCCTCTGGCTGGTGGTTATTGTTGGGGGTTCTTGCGGCTGGTTTTGTTTCTGCGGTAATGGCCGATTGCTCTTGATTTCTGGCTCTGTCTGTGAGTATTGCTTGCAGCACGTTTTTGCAGCATTTGCAGGGTTGCCTGCAGTGTTTTTGCAGCATTTGCAGGGTTGCCTGCAGTATTTTTGCATTTGCGGTTGTATTTGTTCTTGATCTGTTCTTTGTGCAATGGCGGGTGGTTTTTTGCTGGATTTGCGGGGTCACACTTTTGCTCTGGTTTTTGTTTTGTTGTGGCTACGTTCACGTTGGTTGCATGGCAAGTAACGTTGCGGAATTTATTCCGTGTACGTTGCGAGACTGCGAGGGTTGTAGTGGTGGTCGAGATGCCAGGGGGCTTCGCAGGAGTTATTTTGTTACTCATTTCAGAACCCAACATTTTAAGACGACGGCGTTAAAGGCTTCTCACAAAGCTCGTATTGCTAGTGACTTCACCTTATTCTCAGCTTTGGACCTTGCTCTCCATCAGGCGGATATTTGGTTGTGTGGCGATTGCTTTAGTACGCACACGTCCTCCAAGAGCCGTAGGCATGATGATGGTACAGTGGTTTTTGCGCCTACTTTGGAGGATGTCGCTATCCTGGCATACCTGTACCTATTATTGCGAACCACCCGGGTTCTGGGGTCAGTTCTGGTGTGGGTTCTGATTTGAGTTCTTTTGGGCTTTCCCGGGAGCTTGATGGTGGGGTGGGCTCTCTTTGCTTGGACGTTGACCTCCTTGACCGCTTTTTTTCGAAGCAAACGTATACAGTCAAGTGCATTCCTCCTAAGTTGAAGCTTGGTTTCGCCAGAATCTTTCTCAGTGCGCTTGACAAGGTTTTGGCTTGCCCGGGGGATGTGGCGGCGTGGGTGGAGCTTCTTATCTTGCCATGTTGCACCCTGGATGTTTTTGTTCCGTCTAGTAGAGCTCAGTGTTGGTCGGGATAGAGGGAGCGGTGTCAGTTTGCCGGCATCTCTAGTGCCATTGCTCGGTGGAGGGATCCTGGGGAGAGGCTAGGTCTGGTTAGAGACTGTTTAGCTGACTCTTCCTCTACAAGGCGGAGGTTATCAGAGCCTAAGGACTCTTAGGAGGCTAACATTGCCCAGTGCAAGCGGAAGTTGAGCGACGGACATTTTTCTGTTGCTATTAAGGTCCTCACTTCCTCTGGTGTTGCTTCTGATTCCCCTGACACCCTGGCTGAGTTGGAGTCCAAGCATCCCTGGGCATCTCCTCCGATTGTGCCTTCTTCCACGCTCCCGGTGGACGCGCTGTTGGTTCACAAGGATCTGGTGTTGGATCGGATCCGGAGCTTCCCCAAAGGTACGTCCTGTGGTCGAGACGGACTCCGAGCCCAACATTTTTTGGATGTTTTGGGCGGTGCTGCTTCTGCTGTTTCTGATGATCTGTTGGCTTCTATTACCGGGATCGTTAATCTATTCCTTTCGGGTAGGTGTCCTGGCCAGCTTGGAGAATTTATAGCTAGTGCTCCTTTGACTCCGCTGGTTAAGCCAGGAGGAGGTATTCGGCCCATTGTCATCGGTACTGTGTGGAGGAGGCTCGTCTCTAAGGTTGCCTCCTCTTCTATCGGGAACTCGATGACTGCCTACTTACACGACTTTCAGTTTGGTGTTGGGGTGCCGGGTGGTTGTGAGGTTGTACTTCATGCTGTCAGCAGGTTTGTGGAGGCCAGAGGAGACGAGGTTGGGCTCTCTATGCTTTTGGTGGATTTCAGGAATGCATTTAACCTCGTTGACAGGAGCGCCATTCTTCAGGAGACTCGGCTGAGGTGCCCGACCATTTCTCCCTGGGTGGAGTTCTGTTATTCCCGTCCTGCTCGACTTTACTATGGTGATTCGGTTCTCCGGTCTTCTCAAGGGTGTTCAGAAGGGGGATCCCTTGGGTCCTCTGTTATTTTCTCTGGTTTTGCATCCGCTGGTTCTTGCCATTCGCCAGGGATGTGAGCTCTGGTATATCGATGCCGGCACTATTATTGGTGATACTCTTATGGTCGCCAAGGCGTTAGATATCATCCGTGTCGACAGGCCAGCTCGTGGATTGTATCTGAATGTGGATAAGACATAGCTTTTTTGACCGGTGGAGGACCCTCGTGGAAGGGCGGTTGACCTTTTCCCTGCTTCTTTATCCCATCCGTTTCAGGGCGTCAAGCTTCTTGGGGGCTCTGTTAGCGGGGATTCGGGGTTTTGCGGTGATTTAGTTGCGCGCCGAGTTTCCAAGACTGTCTCTCTATTGGAAGCTATCTGCAAGCTTGATGACCCCCAGTGTGAGCTTCTCCTTCCTTCGCAATTGTGCAGGGGTGGAGAGGTTGGCTTTTGCTTTGAGGACCTACCCTCCTGTGTCTCTAGGTGGCGCTCAGGTTCAGTTTGATCAGGC
This sequence comes from Plantago ovata, assembly GCA_028274465.1. Taxonomy (NCBI): domain Eukaryota; kingdom Viridiplantae; phylum Streptophyta; class Magnoliopsida; order Lamiales; family Plantaginaceae; genus Plantago; species Plantago ovata. Next base: position 128,302,423 of record CM051456.1, on the reverse strand, counting down.
CTTGCGTACTTCGTTGGAGTTAATTGTTACAGGCTCAGGACCCAGATTTGGAGATTGGCAGTGGCGGCTTGCCACACTACCCATCCGACTTGGTGGCCTTGGGGTCTTGTGTGCTGAGGATGTCGGGCGCTATGCCTTCATCGCCTCTCGCCTGCAGTCTAGATCTTTGCAGGAGCGGATTCTGGCGAGGTCTGGGATTGACTCGCTTGGCTCTACCTTCCTGACTGCTCTGGACGCTTTCTCGGCCTTTTGTGGTGTTGATTTTCACTCTGTTACCACTAGCTCTCCTGCCCCCCAGTTCATGAAGTTTTTGGCAAAGAGCTATTTTGGTGTCATTGATGCACGTCTGATATCACGTTATGGTTTGAGTAGTCGACAGGCGGATCTTCTTAGTTGTGTGCGTGCCCCTCATGCACAAGATTACCTTTTCACCATTCCTATTGACGGGTTTGGGCAACAGATGAACCCACGTCAGTTCCGAGCCGTGTTGTGTTATCGCGTGGCGGTCCCTTTGTTCATGGATGGCTCCCTTTGTCCGAGTTGTCATGTGCGTCGGCTAGATCAGTGGGGTGACCATGTTGTTCACTGTTTCTAGCGAGGTGGGTGTGAAGTTCCGGCACAATCTTGTGCGCGATACTTTGGTTGACATCTGCACTAAGGTTGGTGTTGCGGTGCGGAAAGAGGTCTCTATGGGGTTCCTCTCTGATGATGGGCGGGACCTTCGTCCAGCGGATCTGTTGTTGTACAATTGGTCCCAAGGCAAAGACGCTTGCTTGGATGTCACGGGTGTCTCTCCTTTTGCTGGTGGGGGCTTGGATTCTTGGGTTCCTGGAGCTGCCTTCCAGACTGTCGTTCAGAAGAAGAAGAGAAAGTATTCTTCGAAGTGTGTAGAGCACGGCTACTCGTTCATCCCTTTTGCTTTCTCTACTTTTGGGGAGCTCGACGAGGAGGCCTTGGTTACTCTTTCGCGCCTCAAGCGCTTATCTGTTAGTCATTCTAATGATGTTAGGAGTGGTGTTTTTCTTTTTTCTAGACTTAATTTTTGTATTTAGAAAGGGGTGGGGGCACAACTTGTCTCTCGACTCCCTTCCAAATTTTGCGTGATTAATAAAAGTCTAGTTTATAATAAAAAAATAAATAATAATAATAATAATAATAACAACAACAATAATAAATTCATTAAGTGGAAAAGACTAATTAAGTTATGTTCACAAATCACAAGCTTTAAGTTTGCAAGAAACTTTAACAATCGATATGGGGCTGAAAAAGTGACAATACCTCAATAGTGTATCATTTCATTCCGTACTTACAAATTGATGCGATGGAATAGAGTTGGAGTGAAAATGAGAGGTTTGATCCCTAACGGGAGGTATAAGGTGGTTTAGAAATAAAAATGGTGTTGGTTGGTATAGAAAATAGTGTAATATTTGCCATTGAAAAAATGTATCATTTTATTGATCATTATAAAGTATTTGTTTGTACATACGTGGGCGGAGATGAGAGGCGCCTGTGGCAACAGAGCCCCTCCCCCAGTTTTTAAATTTTAGCATTTCACCACCTCAATCCAAACTTATTTCTGATTGACTCATTCACCCTTGCTAAAAGAGTAAGTGTACTTCGTCATAGAACATTTTAAAGGGCTCATGGAACTTTTAGTAGCATATGTAAGTTGGCAAACACTCTCAGCATAACTTTACGTTAGGAAATGATTGGCCATTTTGATGGCGTTTGTTAAATTTATTTGAGTTGTCAATTTTAATTTACTCAATCTTCTTTAATTTCACAAAAGAACCTTTATTCTTATTATTAGCTTTGTGCTTAGCCATGAAGCTTGAATTGTCGAAAGAACAACTATGATTATTTTTCATGACCAAAACTCAATCATAACTTATGATGATTAAAAGCTACTAATATACTACTTATTCCGTGAAATAAAGTAAGATCACATTGATATTTCTAACCAGCCTAGTGTTCCTACTTGAAAGGTCTTGCAAAATCCAACTACAAAACTTCGTTCTTGATTAGCCCTACGAAATTCCAAGACCATGACACATCAATATCAATCAATGAACTCAAGAAAATGATTTGTTTCAAGTTTCACAGCAGATACAATGCATCTTTAAAAGAAACAACTGGCCCCTCGCCTATCAAATTATTCATCTTATATACAACTCCGAATGTTCCTTATGAAATATGAAATCACTAAGACGGAATTTGTAGTGTTTAGCCGATATGCCATAGTCAAATCGACTACTGAATGTTGTGTTCGACTGTTCGATATAATAGATTAGGAGTTTGGTTCATGTAGAGTTAATTGATATTTATAGATGAAGAACGTTGACCATGTGGCTAGTGGTTTTTGGAGCAATGTGATTATGCGCCTTTGACTTTGACTCATTCATTCTTTCCAACAATTACAGTCCAGCTCGTGTCTAATGCATTCCCAAGTAGATATTATTGGTGGTTCACCGAGCTATTAGACCATATCAAGGTTTTCTCTCGAGCCCGATTTGAGGTGATGGTCTAGAATATGACATATCATACACATTTATAGATTTGACGGAAAACCTAATCAATCAAATAGTTCGAAAACGGTATTATTGATGTAAAAGGATAGTGACTAATATCTGAAAATCATCTCAAATATTTGCCTAATGAAAAAAGTTGAACATGATAAAGTGACCCAAGGCCGACCAAAAGGGTGTCCTAGAGTCGTAGCAAAATCCCACTCCGACTTCGAAATTTGGCTTCTTCTTCTCATAGTTAGCCTTTAGATTGAGAGTCTATTTGTCACGATTTATGTGTTTGTGTACTTGTGTTATCTATTTTAGTGGCACACTTTTTAGAAATTTATCACTTCCATTCTATCAATTCATTATATTATGGTACTACTTGTATCTTTTTCAACTCTTTCCCGATCCACAGGCATAAACTGAGAATGCGGATTTCTCATGTTTGTGATTTGATTGTATAATGTCCTCATCATTTCAATTTGCATCGTTGATTTTAAATACATAAGATGCATTTTTTAATTTGGTAATCATCCATAAAAATACAAAATTAATTAAGTGTGATCATCTTGTAGTAATTTGAAATGGGTTGCCACTTCAGAAGTTTTTCAACCTACACATGAATAAGCACAATATGAGTTGGAAAATAATGCATACAAGGCTGGGGGGTTCGGGGCATTGAACAATATCGAAGTTGAAGTGGTATTTTTTTTCGTATGGACTGATACCGAAATATTATGAGTTTAGTATATATTGATGTGGAATTGTGGATGAATCGGGAAGGTGATCTCCCTTGGTCCAGCTTATGTCATGGGGCCACACCACCAAATAACTACAGTTCGCTCACCTACGAGTCCCATTTGGGTGCACCCAACAAAATTCTCCTCTTTCCAGATTAATTAAATTTAATAAATAGTAGTACTAATTAATTATTCCATATCGCTCAAAAGCTGAGAAAGATTATGGTAATTATGATCAGTTCCTTCTTGTTTATCGATTTTAACAATGGTTTGTTTAATCGTAAGCTCCTTTCAGAATTTCGGACAATTCTTGGAATTTGCTCCTTTTCATTGTTTACTTGCTCCAATACTTCTCAAGTCTCAACTTGCCACCTTCGCCATATTGTACTGTATATATATTCTCTAATCTAAATATTCATCATATCACTGATTAAATCCAAGAACACAGATTCATTTTAGAGAATGAGTCTTGATTGGGGGAGTATAAAATCTTGCACGAACTGCCCATAAGATTTCATGACCATATATTGCTCCACGATACATTGCAAATTACATTTTATTTCTTTATTTCTTTACAAAAATTACTATTTAAATGATAGTGTTATCATTAAAAAATGGTTTACAAAATGGTTTCAACACTATATATCTTGATAGACTATTGTAATACCACATAGAGAAAGTGGGAGGTGGACGATGATTTTATTCATAAAAGAAACATATATAAGAGTTGTGCACAATATTTCCACACCTTTAAGGCAACAAGGTCCATCGGTCCACACCAAAATACAAAGACAATCTAATAGACAATGGGTGGACTATGGTAAGTGATTTAGTGTAGTAATATTTTCGTTAAAAATGTAATGTGGATTATTAACTAAATGTTTAGACGACTCTAAAACCTCACATGAATAACTTTTCAAAATTTTCATATAATCGTGCACCTTATACATCTTCGCTAAACAAGTTTATTGTGAGTAGCATACGATTATGAACATATGAGATAAAAACATTCAAACAAACAACACTAATACACATTAAAAGTATTAAAAGTATGATAATAACATTAGATTTGACTATCTTTAACACACTTTTCTCTTTACTATACATTCATAAATAAAATAATAAATAAAACCCCTCTTAGGCTATGTTATCTTCATCTTAACTGAACTGATTTGAACTGAACTGAACTAAACTTACTTGTAGTACAAAATATTATTAGCCAAATCTGAACTGAGCTGAATGAATCTAAATTGATGATGGATACGTAGCAAAACAGGAAATCGAAATAAAGGTAAAACATAGAATTACCTGATTTACTGCAAAAGTAACTATTTCTCCTAACACGATCACGGTTAGGCGAAGAAAGCCACTAAGGAGTAGTCTTCCTTCTTGCTACTATCTCTTCGGTAACAACGGTGTAGTTGAACAATCTCCCCCTGTCGCAAGGTATAATAAGACACAACACCGCAATTTAGAGATGAACTCACGAGTTTATTGACTGGAATGAAAATAATGAATGTCTTACACCGGTATTTAAAGGAATAGAAATAACGGGCTTAGTCCACTAAGCTACGGGTTAAGCCCAGCTAAAGGAATATTCTAGAGAATAACCTCTAACCCTAACTTGGCGACTAAGTCAACTAATAAAGAGAAATAACATAACTAAACCTAGTAGAGTTTTTATTCAAAAGGAAAGCAAATAAATCAAAAGACGGTAACTAAGGAAAATAAATATCCCTAGCCACCGAACCCTCAACCGCCGGCGCCCTAGTTGGTGTTCGGGTCGCGTGAGCCTTCTTCTCGACGAGCTCTCTTCCCTGAACCATGATCCTCGGTATCCATCAACTGAACTTAAAAAAAATCAATTTTGAGATGAAGAAAACATAACCTTAAGAACAGTATTAAAGACTTTTGTACCATATCATTTATGACTCATATGTATAGATCTAAAATCCCAGAAAAATATTTAGTTGCAATAGTTTATGTATTAAATTTTCGTGTCCGTTACTATTCATATGAATCAACTCTCTGTTAAAATAACAATGTCAATACAATTGTCATAAATTCCTTATTTCCCCCCTTTATTTTAATAAAATAATTTCGAGCAATACTCTTGCTCCTTTTCCAATTAGTAAGTCTCTTTAACCGATTCAAAACTCGAGAAAAAAATAAAAAATTCAACCCTTTCCCATCACAAAATCATCTCCATACATTTTCAAATTAATTATTTGGTCGTGAATGAAACGTCCCACGTTTACTTAAATAAACACGAACAATGAATAAAGAAACAAATTATGTAAGTGAATATTAAAGTACGATATGGTATATACGAACTAAATAAACAAAGACAAGAATTTTAATAAGCATCATAATTTTATAAAAATTGGGAAGAAAAGTAGGAAAAAAAAGTGAGAAATCGAAAATAATCGAATATAATTATGATTTTGAATAATTTATTATGTTTGTTTTGTTAATTATTTTGTTGTCCTATTTAATTTTGAATTACACAAGGAAAAATGAATTTATGAAAGTGTATTAAAAAAGTAGTAAAATGTTTTTATCTTTATTATATAATATAATTTAATTATTTAGGTTTTGAATATAATTGAAAATTTTATATTAGTGTAGATGACAAAGTTATAAACGAAGGTAATATGGAGGTGTGCATAAAATGGAAAAGTACACCGTGTCACACAGTATAGCATTTCCCAGACAGAGGCAAGGCAAAAAATCGGAATTTCAGCTACCTGTTCGTCTCAACTCGACTTGGTTCTTCTGCTTTGACTCTTCTTCTTCTTCTTCCTAATTCTTCTCTCCTACACGCTCACCACCTTCTTTCTCTCTCTACAACACTCTTTCTCTCTCCGCCACCTGACGTTTTAACTTTATACCGTTGTTGTTCCCGAGGCCGTACGACGCCGTTTCAAGTCAATCGCAGTCCATTGATTAATTACAGAGCTCAACCAGCGAAGTTTATTATTAATTGCGTGTAGATCTGTTATATAGACTGTTAGAGCTGTTTTGCTGAAATTTTAGGCCAGGGTGATTTCGTAATTTTGGAGTTGTGCTGGTGTTGGATCGAGCGGTGGCGTTGTGATAATATGAGCGGATGGGGATGGTGGTGGCGGTGGTGTGGAGGTGGTGACTGTTTGAATGGCAGATCTTGTTAGCTACGGGAACGCGAACCGTGACATAGAGCAGGTATCTCAATCTCTTCTCTTGCCATTCATTCATTCATTCATTCATTCATGTGTTTTGAGAATGGAAATGTTTTTTGTTGTTAGATAGGTGTGTTTCTTTCCTGTTATTTGTAAATGTAAATGTTGGTTTTAAGAGGGTTATTGATTTATATTGATGTTCTTCTTACCTTTAAAATACTTGTGACAGAATTGTGAGCTTTGATTTAGATTTGGAGGAAATGTACCTTGGTTTTCGGTTAGCTTGGATTTTTTACATTCTATATTTAGTAATGCTGCTCATTTGATGTTCTTTTATTCCCCACCAGGGGCTAGTTTCAGACAGAGATGTGCTCTAGATGCCCCATGAAATTTGTATTCGCTCCTGTATGGCTTGAATACCCCCTATTATGATTTACGCGGCCTGTTACACCAATTCTGACAAGCGGAACACTGTGTATTTTCTTTCGTTGGTTCTTTAGATTAAGGATAAAGCCGTTAGCTTGTACGAGGTTTGATTAGTTTTAGAGATATAGCAAAAACAGGTAGGAGAATGAATTTAGCTGCTGACTGTACACGATGCATTATACAGCTAGTGAGACGTGTTGAATGACGGTGTGTTGGACACTAGAAAGTGTTTACTATATTGGGATAATTGAGCCCGAGGATTTTATTTACCATAAAAAGAATTAGTACGATTTTATGAAATTTCTCTTTTCGCATAGCTGTAACTCGCTGGTTTAGTTTCTATTAACGTGCATTTATATTATTTGAGCAACTCGTTCTGCGTGATTGGTCATCCTTAGTTCTTTAGATTGTATTCCTACTTGGACAGGGCATCAACCCTTAACTGGTGAACGTGCTGCTTCAAAGAACTGAGGCATTAAGAATAGTTAGACTAATGTAAGAGTCTTGATAGTTACTGAAGCCTGAAGTGTGCAAAACTGCATGTACTCCAATCGTTGTTTTTTCTGTTAGTCAGACAAAAGCAAGATTGCACTAACTAAGAAGATAGATACGCCTAAGATATATATGCATATATTAATTTGGCGTCCTTCATATTGTTGGAATTTATTTCCACAAATTATCCATTTAACTGTTGAAGTAATGTGTACTTAATAGGCTTTTCACCTACTCTTTCAAGAAGCCATCCTACATCTGATTCCTCATGATGTTGCAGAATAGTAAATTCTAAAAGTAACTATAATTGTTAACGTGCATGTATTTCCAAAGGGCATTTAGATTTGTATGATTCGGGATTTGTTTCCTTCCTTTTAGATTTGCTCATTTCATTTAATGTTTTTTTCATTCTTTACGTCTGTAGTTCTCATGACTGATGGCTCACATTTTGTGCAGGCATTGATTGCACTAAAAAAGGGTGCTCAACTTCTCAAATATGGTCGTAAGGGAAAGCCTAAAGTTTATCCATTTAGACTATCTATTGTAAGTCCTATATAATTCTATTGAGTACGATGATCACTCGCTAGCAGAGGGTCACTCTGACTCTTGGAGAGGTTCACCCTGTCAAGTTTATGATGTGCCACTCCTACAATCATTGTTGTCACTATTTTTTTTTTTCTCTGTCATTTTGTTGATTGTAGTCATCCTTAATTTTTTTCATTCTTGTGTTTCTAGTGATGCAAGTTGGTAGCATAGGGTGATTGTTGTGTGTCATTGTTGATTGTATTCAAATCCCATAGGGTTGTGTTGGTTGCTTAACTAACCACGGTCCAAGAAGAATGGCACATGGATTTGTTTTATTAAGTCCAAATTTCTACAATTTTAGGTATAGATTCAACAACGAATTGGTGGATTAAAAAAACGTATCACTAAATTTGACAAATTTTTGCTAAGCTATACGGCACAAGCAATTTTTCTGAGTAACATAAGTTTTAAAGTCTTCCATAGACGTGAAACTTCGTCATAATCTTAGTATTGGCTGTCTTGATGATCCGTTATCAGGATTGCTTTTCAGACTTTGCTGTTTTTCATTATTCTTATGTTCTCATATATGAATTGTACAGGATGAAACATCTCTAATTTGGATCTCTAATAGTGGTGAACGAAGTTTGAAGTTAGCTTCAGTTTCGAAAATTATCCCAGGACAGAGAACTGTGAGATTTTCGGACCTTATCCTATGCAACTGACTGCTAACATATGCTGTAGCCTTCTCTTTCAGTACTTTTGCACCTGCCTCACATTTTGTAATGCATTATTGTTTAATCTTGGTGTACTTATTACCAGGCTGTTTTCCAACGATATTTGCGCCCTGAAAAGGATTACTTGTCCTTCTCCCTCATATATAACAACGGGAAAAGATCCCTTGACCTGGTTGGTGACAAGTCAATTTCCCTTCAAGATTTGGTTTGTCCATGTGTTCTGTTTGTTCTAACCGTTTTCTTTTAAAAAAACTCCAGATTTGCAAAGACAAAGTTGAGGCAGAAATCTGGATTGCTGGTCTGAAAGCGTTGATTTCATCTGGTCAAGCTGACCGCTCGAAGATAGATGGGTGGAACGATGGAGGCCTCTATTTTGATGTAAGCTTCTTTTGTCCTGGCTAGTACTTTTATCCCCAGGAAATTATCCTACTTAATTACTTATACAAGCCAGTACTACGGGCCTTTGATAGGGAATTGACACTAATATGCTTCCATTAATGTAGATGATACTTGATCTTATCTGAGAGTAGAATAAATTGATTTTCTTTTGGTGGGAGTCTGATCTAATGAGTAAGATTAGTTGACCTGGATTTGTTGTTGAGTGCTTACTAATTATATACAGTACATGTTTCTCTGTTAACATTGCCTGTACCTGGCTTTCTGCGTTCAAGTTGTTTGTCACAAAAGTACAGCTCTTGAACAGTCTTGATAGATTGAGCTGGTAAACAATGACTTTCTAGGACGGCACTAAGTTTATAAGAGCAACAGGCAATATACTTGCTGATTGCGCGAATACCCAGCTACTTAAATGTTTTCTTGAACTGCATGTGTGTAATAGATTGTCGGTTAAACACTTAACTCTTATAATAGTATGATCATTATAGATGTATAAACACTAAATATAAGTATTATATCTCTTTGGAGTGCCAGAATTTCCTTACAATTCTTCCAGACGTGAATGAATTCCGAATAAAGAGATTATGTCTCCCTGATTGGCTGCTCTTGATTTATTGTCTATTAATTTAACTAGAATATAGTGTAACCAATCCCTTAGGTTACTACTCCTTGTCTATCACACCCCATGGGAAAATCTGAGACTGTGTCTTCTTAAATCTTTGACTACAAAATCTGAAGCTGGTGAAATGATGTGCTCTGTTGTAGTTGTAATGTGAAGAATTCCTTGTTCAAAAGCACATGGTTTCTAATTCCTGTAGTCCATAAAGTAAGTGGAACAAATGATTATATCAAGTTACAATATGTGATATATGAGTCATAAACATGATGATGGATGTGTTTAAAACTTCAAATGAATTTATACTTGCCAGCAGTTACCGAGTAAATTGTACGTTCTACGTAAAAAAAGGTTTGTTATTATATGTATGACAGTATTTTTGGATATCTTAATTGTTATTGATATGGACACATAATTTGTGCAAAACATGGCCCATTAATCTAGCATGTGGGTAACTATGTCTAAGATATAGTTTTTTTGTGATTCCAGGACAACAAAGATTTGACATCAAATAGTCCGAGCAGCAGTTCTGTGAGTGCAACTATAGAAGTTAGCTCTCCTGAGGTTTCTGTGAGTTCAAGCGTAATTGCTTCCCCGAAGAGCCATCGTCCAGATAATCTAGTCCAGTTGGAACGGTCACATGTAGCTTTGGATCAAACAAATATGCAAGCGAAAGGATCTGGTTCAGATGCTTTTCGGGTCAGCGTTTCTAGTGCTCCCAGTACTTCAAGTCACGGTTCTGCCCCAGATGACTGTGATGCTTTAGGTGATGTTTATATCTGGGGTGAAGTAATTTGTGATAATATCGTGAAGATTGGCCCAGAGAAGAACACCAGTTCCATTAGCACGAGAACAGATGTTCTTCTTCCTAGACCTTTAGAATGTAATGTTGTTCTAGATGTGCATCATGTAGCATGTGGGGTTAAGCATGCAGCCTTAGTCACCCGACAGGGGGAAGTATTCAGTTGGGGTGAAGAGTCGGGCGGGCGGCTAGGCCATGGAATTGGGAAAGATGTAATTCAGCCTCGTCTATTGGAATCTTTATCCTTTTGCGCTGTCGATTTTGTAGCATGTGGAGAGTTTCACACTTGTGCTGTCACAATGGCTGGTGAACTTTACACGTGGGGTGATGGTACGCACAATGCTGGGCTCCTTGGTCATGGCACCAATGTCAGTCACTGGATCCCAAAAAGAATTGCAGGCCCACTCGAAGGACTTCAGATTGCCATGGTATCATGTGGACCATGGCATACGGCTTTGATAACATTAACTGGACAGCTGTTCACATTTGGAGATGGAACATTCGGTGTATTGGGTCATGGAAATCGTGAAAATGTCTCATACCCGAGGGAAGTGGATTCTGTGTCAGGCTTGAGGACAATTGCCGTTGCATGTGGAGTATGGCATACAGCTGCCGTGGTTGAGGTTATTGTAACACAATCTAGTGCTAGTTTTTCATCCGGAAAGTTGTTTACTTGGGGCGATGGGGATAAAAATCGTCTTGGACATGGTGATAAAGAACCCCGGCTGAAGCCCACTTGCGTTCCTGCACTTATTGATTATAATTTTCACAAAATTGCATGTGGGCATAGTTTGACAGTTGGTTTAACCACGTCTGGTCGTGTTTTCACTATGGGAAGTACGGTTTACGGTCAGCTTGGGAATCCTCAGTCTGACGGGAAAATGCCATCTTTGGTTGCTGACAAGCTTTCTGGGGAATCTGTCGAAGAAATATCTTGTGGTGCATATCATGTGGCTGTTTTGACATCCAAAAATGAGGTCTACACTTGGGGTAAAGGAGCAAACGGGAGATTAGGCCACGGAGATATAGAAGACAGAAAATCGCCTACTCTAGTTGAAGCTTTGAAGGACAGGCATGTTAAATTTATTGCATGTGGTTCGAATTACAGTTCGGCGATATGTCTTCATAAATGGGTTTCTGGTGCCGAGCAGTCCCAGTGTTCTGCTTGTAGACAAGCTTTCGGCTTCACAAGAAAGAGGCATAATTGTTATAATTGCGGTTTAGTGCACTGCCATGCATGCACTTCCAAAAAAGCACTGCGTGCCGCACTTGCACCTAATCCCAGCAAACCACATCGTGTGTGCGATTCATGTTTTGTTAAGTTAAGTAAGGTTGCCGAAGCGGGAGTTCACAGTCGGAGAAATTCCGTGCCTCGACTTTCTGGGGAAAATAAAGATAGATTAGATAAGGCTGAGTTAAGGTTGGTCAAGTCGGCAACTCCATCTAACTTTGAGTTGATTAAACAGTTGGATACAAAAGCAGCAAAGCAAGGAAAGAAAGCGGATACTTTCTCCATAGGCCGTTCCTCACAAGTATCTTTATCGCAACTCAGAGATGCTGTCATGTTAGATACACGCCGAGTCGTTCCAAAACCAATTCATGCTCCGTCTAGTGTTAGTTCAAGGGCTGTGTCACCTTTCTCGAGAAAATCTAGCCCTCCAAGATCTGCAACACCGGTTCCCACAACTGCGGGGCTTTCCTTCTCCAAAAGCATAACAGATAGTTTAAAAAAGACAAATGAGGTTCTGAATCAGGAAGTGCATAAATTGCGTTTGCAGGTACATCTTGAATTACCCAGTGTATTCTTTTCTCAGGATTAGATTTCAACAGATATCATCACTAACTTTCATGCTGTATTTGACTTGATATTTAGGTGGAGAGCCTTAAAAACAGATGTGAACTGCAAGAGTCGGAGATCCAGAAATCAGATAAGAAAGCTCAGGAAGCAATGATTTTAGCCGCAGAAGAATCTGCTAAATGTAAAGCCGCAAAAGACGTTATCAAGTCACTTACAGCGCAGGTTAGATTTGGTCTTACCTCCATACATGCATTTATACGTTAATGATATCTATTCTGAAAGGCATGTTTGATATCCAATAATTCAATATTGCTGCGGGAAGAACAGATGACAGGATGTCATAATTTTCATTCACCTCAATTTGAACAATATACAAGTGTATCTGTTGGATAACTAAGTCACCTAAACTACTTGAGATTGCGAAAATCAAGATTACATACTGGTTTGGTATTTTTTTTTTTTCAAGAATAGGTGTTGTGAGTGAAGAAATGCTATAACTTATTATGAGACACATTTTAAATTTTGTTTTTTTTTTTTTTTAAAAAAAGAACAATAATTTTAAATGAAGACATAAAGCATATTATAAGTAGCCAGTAGTCACAATGCCCAATACTTGGAAATAGCAGGACAAACTTAAAACTGAAATGAACCTCCAATTTCCACCCTACTATATTCTTTTATATGAGTAAGCACAACTAGAAAGCTTCCCACTAGTTCAGCTCTAACAGAAACTCTAAAATAGTACACTCCATGGATCTCCATTCTTCAGATGATGATATAAGTATTACCAATTTGTAATTATTCCTAAGTAATTTACTGTCTGGAATTCTTTCTAGCAGGGGAGCTCTTCTCATAAGCCATTTGTTTTGTTATTTGTATTGGGATATGGTTTAACAAGTTCTTTATGTTGGAAACATTTGAAGATGCAAACCATTTATCAAAAATACAGTTAGTGCAAGCCGTACAAATGCACTATCCTAAAGTATTATGCACCAATGTTCAAATATCCTCTCAGGATTAAATGCACTCTTACGATATTAACCGAGTCGATGAATGAGTAGAAATAAAATTTGATGTAGTAGCCGAATGTTTTGAAAGAAAGAGCTGCCAGCAAGAGTTAGAAGGCCGACTAAATGAGTTTCTTGGTTTTGATCTGGTTTACAGACTTGCCAAGGTTAATTTACTAAATATTAGGTTGGACACTAAACAAAACAATATGATCTTACAATTGTTTAAGACAAAGGCATATCTGTTGATGCTAATAGAGAGAAATAAAATATTTTTGAAATACTAAAAATATTACAACACTTAATTGACCTATAATTATTTCACCTTGCAGCTGAAAGATATGGCAGAGAGATTGCCGCCCGGGGCTTATGACCCTGAAAGCCTCAAATTCGTGTACCAGCCAAACGGATTAGAAACCAACGGGATAAAATATCCTGGTGAAAATGGAGATATGATTGATTCAGGTACTTCGAAAGGAATGCAGAATCCATCTGAATTGCTCCGTGAAGATACTTCAGGCAATGGACTTGGATTGGCCACTTCTAATGGAGCAAATGAACGTTTAGATTCCATGATTCGCGATGGCCGTGACAGCATCCAGTCATACAGGAGCAGTGTGTCAGATGTTGGTGATGCCAAAGATTCCTCATACCAGGACAGTGAAAATGGCATGAAATCAAGAAATTCTGTGGTTCCTGGTAGTGCTAGCCAGATCGAAGCTGAATGGATTGAACAGTATGAACCAGGTGTTTATATAACACTTGTTGCACTTCGGGATGGAACTAGAGATCTTAAACGCGTACGCTTCAGGTATGTGAATATCTGCTCTCGTTCTAGTTGATAAAATGTGATTTGTCACATACCATTGTATATTTTCTGAAGTTGATCACTACAATTTGTAGAGATATAGTATGTACTTGGTCTGTCTACATATCGTTTGGTTGGATATTACAATTAAGAGCCTCTTGACATTATTGATTTCATCTAAAATATGGGCTGTGAACATGTGTTTTGTTTGTGCAGCCGGAGAAGATTTGGGGAACACCAAGCGGAAACATGGTGGTCCGAGAATCGAGAGAAGGTTTATGAGAAATACAATGTGCGTGGATCCGACAAGTCATCGGTTTCTGGCCAGGCTGCTCGAAGATCTGAAGGAGGTCTTTCTCCTTCCCAGATTTAGGTAAAAGTAACGATACATGCTGTGAAGGTTTACTCTTGAGTTGAAGTAGTAGTTGCAAAATCAATCGGAGGAAGCAAACGTCACCTAATTTTTTTGGCCATTTTGTCGAATTTGTTACCCTTTTTTTTTTTCTCTTGGTATTTCTGGCCTCTAAGGGCTTATCCAGCCGGTATTTATTGTCAGATTGGAGTAGTGTATATAATTAATTAATTGCTTATCATCTGCTATTGAAGTCGCTGATTTTTCATGCAAAGTTTTCTTGCACTTTTATATCTCCAGTTACTAGTAGTAGCCTAAGTAGGGAAATACTAGTAGTCAGTTACTAGTGTATGTTCAGTGATATTGATGTTGCCTGGACAGTTTTTCATAATGCCAGAGCAAATTTCCATCTATATTTAACCATTACTACTACATTCAATATATTTGCTTTGGCATTATCAAAAATTGTTTTGCAGATATTGGCAGCTACCGCTTCTTTGGCGGTGAATTAAACTATAGGAAGGTTAAGGTTTTAATTTTTGGTAGTGGGGAATGGGGATATTGTTTATGCCCAAGGGGGGGGGGGGTCACCAATTGGGTATTTATTATTTAACCGTACCAATCTGGCAATCTCTTGTATAGTTCACTTATAGTAACTGACTAATTGTCACGTTGCCGTATGAGAATGATACCCCAAACTAAACCCGGACTTGGCGTGGGGCGGTCTTGGTTGTTTCTTAAATTTATTATTTTGCACCTCAGATTGGTGCGATGTTAGTTTTAAACTTCTTGGGGTTATTGACAACGACATGATTGTGGATGTTAGCTTACGTATAATCGTCATTGGAGTCGAGTGTTTAGAACTTGAGATGATTTGAAAGAACAATTATAATTGGGGTTGGTTCTACTTCTAGTCTAGTCATTAAGAAATGAGTTGGACCAGACGTGACCTGATTACACTACATGTAACATTGAAAAATATTATAGATTGCCGAACTTGTGACATCGGGCAATGCATGGCAAGTCGCACGCTTAGAATAATAAAATTGAGGTAAATATCATCATGTTCAAGTAGGTATTATTGTTTATAAAACTACCAAGTCAAGCCCTCAGCTTTGTTTAAGAATGTCAACAGCTCGATTGAGTGAGGTACAGCCATTTCCGTAATATACGTGTAACTTATAGTACTTCACAATAGATTAAGTGCTGCTGCAATTAAATTGAATCGTTTTGCATAGTGCCAAATGGAGAATAAAATGGCCCGCGCGAGACTGTTTTATACTCCGAAAGAGGGATAATATCATAATAATATACCTAATAATAGGTACAAAGAGAACCACGGGTGATGTAGAGATATGCACTGAACAAGAGTATCCACTTGGATTAAAATCTATGTTTCAGATTCTTAATTAAAGGAAAAAGTTAAGATATTTCATAATGTTTCAAATACGTACATGCTATGTTCATTTCATTCATCAATTTAAGAAACGAGATGTCACCCACGTACAAATCACAATACTTTTTTTTCTCTTTAAAATATCGTTCATTTTTCTTAAAACAAACTTCAACTTACAACAATGTTGGATAACACTCCAAATTTCAAATAGCTATGGGAGAAACTCGGGGCATTTTACGCGCGTAAAACTTAGAAATCGATTCTGTTACAACTTAGATACTACTTACTAGTGGTATTTCAGGTTCATACAATATAAAGATACACAACAATGCACATTATTTATTTCAACAATTGTGAAATCGTGGAACAAAGATTTTACTAATAACTCAAATATGTATACTGTACTACATATTTATTCTCTCTTTTAGTTTACTTGAAACACGTTTCCCAGCAACAATACAATGTCTCTCGATCCAACTTTAAAAAAAAAAAAAAAAGAAAAAGAAAAAAAAAAGAAGAAGTTAAAACTGTTTTTGAAACTATATACTATATGCATCATCAACATGTCAAAAAAATCAGATTCAAAGAAATACCCGCATGAGCTATAATCCTCTGCTATTCATGTCCTAGCTAGATGTAAGAGAAAATAAATAACTTCCTTCTTTATAGCAGCTGTATGTAACTATGTCTTCAAGGCCACCGCCGGTTTCTTCCATCCACGCCAATGCTATTGTGTCTCTTAGAAGGTCCAGAAGGCGGTATTGGCACTCCTTTCGGCTTGAACCCAAGGAGACTGTTCGGAGAATTATTGCCACTGATCTGTGGCTTGATCTTGAAAACTTGAGTATCTCTCACACAGTTTGCATGATAATAATTATGTGTGAAAATCAATAGAAAGACTAGTAAAATGGGTGTTATAACTGGTGTCTTTCGCATACTTGAACTAATTGAGGGAAAGAAAGAAAGGGTTTTTGGTTGAAAAAATGAGAGCTAGCTAGGTACTGTAAGGAGGTGAATTATGGTTGTTTTTATTTATACATGGAGTTTGAGTTAGTTGGTGAAAGGGTGTTTTCATTTGGTTGACATTTTTTTCTTTTTGTTAACAAATATAGTATAGTTTCTCTCCAACAGAACATATGGCACAGGGGGGACATTTTGTGTTTTAACTAAGAGAGCTTCTCAAGTAAAGGGGGTGCATTGACCGCAAAGCCCTTGCATGCCTTGTTTATGTAGTAACTCTCTCTCTCTCTCCCTCTCTCCTTGCCTTTGACTGTCGTGGTGGGATGTATATTGTGCTTATGTGGCATGCTACCCTAGATTGGTCGCCTGGGAAGGGTTCTAAACTTCTATTTGGGAAGGTTCTCATTTGAACAGGTACCTATTGGTTGTTGAAGCCAAGTGAGAAAGGACGCCTTATGAGACATCATATCAGTTTGATAGTGAACTTGTCTTTAGTTTGATGATGAACTTATCAATTTTGCATGACAGAGACGAGTCGATTGATAAATTAATAGGATAAATTTTTACAACGAGGTTATTCAAACCACGCCCCTCCCTTCTCCATAATGTTAGATAAGTTCGTCATGATTGTTTTGATTCATACATGTATCTTGATGATTGCACAAACAAATCATCAAGTCGTGGTAATTCAACAATTTTCAACTTTTCGTAATCAAATACTAACTTCCTTAAATTGCAAATTATAGGATGATAACAAAAAGTCCTCAATCTTATGCTCATAAATGGTTCACTTTAAGTTAGGAGTACTCAAAGGACAAATACATAAAGCATTACATGCTCCTGAAAACATGCTAAGGAAATCAGGATTGCAGTCTAATTAATGTTTGGGGTGAAAAGAAATAGATTGGCAAAGTGGTGGAAGAATGTACATATCTGAGGAAAAAGAGGTCCAATGTTGCAAGGTTAGGTAGCCAAGTGGACCCAAATGCAATTAATGGCCGACTAAAATAAACAAAATTTTCTGTTTTTAAGTCCCTTAACAGTCGGATTTTTGTCCCTTGCTATATTTGCAAAAACAGGACGTTGCATATGATGTCAAACTTGATTACATCTCTATTTTCCCTTTTTTTCCACCATAAATAGAACAAGTCTTATCAACCTTCAAATGCTCACAATTTCATGACAAAAATGATGAAATTATTGTAGATTTTCGGTGCTCCACCTATGTGTTGTTGGGCCAGAATCATAATTATTAGTCTAACTATCGATCAGAATCGGGATGTTAGTAATCGCCATGTAATAGAATGATTTCACAACCAACATATGTTCT
The DNA here is from genome assembly GCA_028274465.1 of Plantago ovata. Taxonomy (NCBI): domain Eukaryota; kingdom Viridiplantae; phylum Streptophyta; class Magnoliopsida; order Lamiales; family Plantaginaceae; genus Plantago; species Plantago ovata. The sequence goes on along the minus strand of CM051456.1, from coordinate 128,284,373 downwards.
AGTGCACTTTGTTCTTGACCATTTCGATTACTAATCTAGACATTACTACTAACATATAATTTGTTATGTAGGAATGTACATTTGTGACCATTTCTGATGCCACAATTGATCCATTTCTGGGACATTATATTTGATTTTATGCTGACAGTGGCAAGATTACTGTCTTTTGGTTATTTGTAGCATATAAACTTAAGACTATTGGAACTTTTAAAATCACATACGACAATTACTAAATCAACACCAACACGTTTTTACGTTGAGAAAAGAGCTGGAAAATGAAGCAAGAAATGTCATGAAAAGAAGTGATGTTGAGTCCTTTAGGTAAAGTGCCTTTAAGACTTTTATTAGATGACAAAATGTTGCAGTTAGTCAATTATGGAATTTGATTTTGAAAGCTACGTCCATTTGCTCAAAGAGAGACAAACATAAGCCAAGCCAATTTTGCTACGAAAAACTTGAACCAAATTCATTTGTAATATAAACACAAAATACTTGATTTTTTCGAACGAGTCAAACAGGACCTATATATAATATATATATAATGCATTCTCCAGTTCTAAGAATCTATCACTAAAAGAATATGCAAAGCAAAATTAACCCAGAAGAAAATGCAGAAACGCCACACAGACAAGCTAAACACATTCGCACAGCAAGGTAAAAACAATTATCCAAAGAGCTGAACAGCACGATTTCAATGGTAGCAAAAGCTTAATCCTCAATGGTAGCAAGTTACCAAAATTAAAAGATCAAGAATGTAATTCAGCAAACTTAATCGGAAAGACTCCAACATAACATCCGTTAATATCCATGATATAAAGGCCCATTTGACGGAAAGAACATAAGCTGGAGTGATACAGAACTCGAGTTCCCTGTGATCTTCATAGGCACCCCCGCCTTGGATGTACGAGGGCTAAAAGCCTGGAACGAAAGAGTAACTAATGTTAACACTAACTATGGCAACAAAAAGGATATTGCATTGTTGCATGCATTATGCAAGAGTCGTCCAAAACAATTGCGAACTCGATCAAGAAAAGTAAGATTTAAAACCCTCATCGGCAACTTCCACTAATTCTCAGAAAACATCATTTGGTTTTGAAAACCCTACAATATTAATTTATAGACATAGAAAAAGCACTTATTTAGAGCATCCAAAATCACCACTACCATCTGCGGAAAAGAAAAAAAAAATCCCGTAATAAGAAAACAGCCACATACCTGTTAACGGTATCCACCAGATGGACGTTCATATGGTCCAGAACGGTCACGGCTATACTTATCGCTCCCAGATCCCCCACGACTGCCGGAATCTCTACTGCGTGAACCATACCTATCGCCATTGCGATCAGGTCCATGGCGACTACCACCACCTCCATATCTGTCATCCCTTCCCCCATATCTGCCTCCTCCTCTTGAACCATCTCCAGACGGGCATTCCCTAGCAAAATGACCAGGCTTGCCACACTTGTAACAGTCACCCCCAGATCCCCGTCCAACACCACCACCACCAAAATCACGGTTCCTACTACCCCTATCACGGTCGCGGTCGCGGTCACGTCCTCTATCACGATCATGGTCTCGGTCACCATCTCTGTCTCTTCCACCTTGGTTAGGCTGAGCCTTATCGACAGTAATTGCACGTCCATCTAGGTCCATTCCATTCATTGCATCAATAGCTTCTTCCAAAGCTTTCTCATCCTCAAAAGAAACAAATCCAAAGCCACGAGAGCGGCCACTAAACTTATCCACGACAACCTGAGATTGGAACAAGGAACCTGTAAGAGATCATAACCATAAGAAACAAGAGAATAATTCCGAGCGATCCATAATATAAGAAACAGAAGGATACACCTTATAGTGCATTGTCACCCCATCTTACTCACAACCCAATTCACTGAACATTATTATCTTTGAGAACACAACCTCTTTTCAAACATAGACGAACGTCAAACTTTGGCAATGAAAAACATTCAATTTGGTCATCACGAACCATAGTACCACTATACACTTGCTTTTCTTCCACTTGGACAGAACATTTAATCAACTAGTACTTAATTTCTGGCATGAACAGAGAAAACAATCCCATTTTCCTGCACCAGCACTCAAGAGAACAAATTTAATTCAGGCCAAGACTGAAGGCCACTCGACGATGATCACAGAAAACTCTTAAATACATGAGATGATTCTCAATACGAAATGCAAAGGGCCCCCAAGAACTTATGTAACGAGCAACGAGCTTTTACTGCAAGATAGAACTTAAAGAGACCAAATCAAATGAAGAAATAAGAGTAGGTGTAATGTTATGACATATAGATGAGGTATAAAGCTAATGTTCTAAAAAGCAAAACAGTAATAATTCGGATCGCTCCACTCTAGTACCTTTGCATCTACAAGAGGGCCAAACTTTTCAAATGCTTGTTTTAAACTTCTATCTGATGTTGACCATGATAGGTTCCCAATAAAGCAGCGAAACTCATCCTGGCTAGCCATGTTATCCTGCGCCAAACAAAACAATGAGCAGCATGAATTGACAGCATTCTAAGCATTATAAAGTTAGCCACATAGAGGAGAGAACACTTGCATCTAAACTCTCCTAACACAGGTTTTGACCAAATTCGAAACGTGTTCTGAAGATACTTTTACGACTGAAAGAAAAAGGAGAACACGGTACCTTAAATGTTCACAAAACTTTACTTTAACACGCCTCAAAATCTTGGATCTATGAGGTTAGTGAAACTAACTGTTTAAAAGTCAAAACAGGGATTGATAAAAATCAGTCTTGACTCTTGAGCATGTCCAAGTGTAATTTGTGCTAAATATCAGCAATAGAATAAAATTCTTGTTCCTCAATATTTACAAAGCTCAAGTCCAGGAAGGCCCTGCCTTTTCTTTCTTTTCTTGTTGTCACATAACTTATTAGTTCAATACTAGGAATGTCCACTGAGAGTTATGACACGTGGACAGTTAGGAAGCACGCAAATGGATGTAACAAACTAGAAAATGGATATATTCAACAAAGGCCAAACGGGAAATATCAAGTGGAACTTTATGCAACTCACAGGTTGAATTCAGTCACAAGTACACTGTAAACCAGACAATGGATAAAAGAGTAAAAGACTCTGCTCAATACAAAGATTGATCTGAAAAAAAATACTGATTTGATAGAAACTCGGTCTCGTATGGCAAAAATGATGAATAACTCTTCTACTTTTGTTACTGGCAGCCAATAGGGAGTTAGGGTACTCTCTGAGACAATATAAACTAAAGAATAGTTTCTATGAACACTAAATCAAAATATTTATGTACTGTATGTATCTCCATATAAACAAAACAACAAAACAACAAAACGATAAATAGCTCTTCTATTTTCCTTAATGAATCCAACGCCACGAACAAGAACGAATTTAGCATGTTTTGACTCACATTAGCCCACAATATATCATAGTAATACTACTAGTACAGAACAAGAGGTCCAAGTCTCCAAGACAAGATGAAAAATAAAAAATAAAAAGGGAGACTAATCAATCACTAAGTAATTACCGGTTATCCAATTATGAACACCACGAAGAAACATAAGCACCAGAGGTGTTACACCTTTGACAATTTATGATTTCAAAATTATATGCACAAGGGAAAGCGGAAAAGGCGAAAATCAAGAAAAAGCTGCATCACAAATCAACAAAACGGAACAAGTTTTGCAATATATCTTGAATTGACTGGAAAGTGTAAAATAGGAAAACTTGTGTAAAGGAATTGAGAATACAGATAAGAAATTGAACCTGAAAAGTACGAATAGATGGATCAGGAATGGTGAGATACGCAGCAGATGATTCCTGTTCTCAGGTGGAGTGGAGTGGAGCAGAGCTGAGAGAGTTTAGTACTGAAAAAAGTGAAAACCTAATTCTGAATTTCTGGTAAGCAAATTGGTACTTTGGTGACGAGATTGAGATGTGTACTAGCTTTCGTCGTATCTGGAAAGCTTTGGAAAATTTAAGATACAGAATGCTACTTTTCGATCTTTGCTATACAGTCCTTCCTCAAAGTAAACTTTTCACATGATCAAATAAAAATTAAAATTAAAATAAAATCTACATTTTTACAATTTCTTTGAGGTTTAAATAGTTTTTATAAATTGCCCATTAAATTTAGTAAGTTAATTTCTTGTACCAAGAAAATAGGGGCTCGCTCGCAATCGCAACTCCTCCATCTAAAATCCAAATGGTACTCCCAATTTTTATTTTATGATAGCATATCGTCTATGGTCCCTACTAGGGCTGTATGTTGAACCGAATGTTCGTGAACGTTCGCGAAATTGTTTGGTTAACGCTCGGTTCGTGTTCGGTTCGGTTTTGACCGAACAGTTCGCGAACATGTTTGTTAATATAACGAACCGAACACGAACATGTTAGTTTCTGTTCGGTTGTTCGCGAACAGTTCGTGAACATGGTATAATATAATATATTAAATAAATATAAAATATATACATATATAATTATTATACATACTTCTTTTAACTTGTTTTGTGCTTTGTTTAATATTTGGTGTTAATTTTATATTTTTATTGTGACTTATATAATGTTCTTAGACACTTTTTTGGCAGGATATTTAAATTAATTTTGTAGTATCAATATTGTTGGATTTTAGGCCTTTTTGTGTTAATGAACGTTCGTGAACAAATGAACAATGAACTTTAACGAATGAACATGAACATTCTATTATTTTAACGAACCGAACATGAACAAGCTATGCATTGTTCGGCGAACATGAACATGAACCGAACATACTATATGCTTAACGAACAAACGTACGATAACCTTCTTGTTCGGTTCGAAATACAGCCCTAGTCCCTACGGACCGGTCAAGGTCAACCAACTGGGGATAAAACTAAAAGAATAAAAAAAAAAAAAAAAGAGTAGTGTTTTTGCAGTTGCTATAGCCGCTGCCGCCACACCATAGCTGCACAGAGTTTATTCTTCTTCTTCTTCTTGTAACATTGAATTGATTACTCCAATTTGAGAAAAAAATGTTGGAAGCAAGGAGGTTGAACAAAGCGCAAGTTCCTGAATCCCTCATCCCCTACCCATCTCCGGCCAACCTCCAGTCCACCCGTCTCGCCGTCCATGTAAATTTCAAATGTCTCCATCTATTTATCCAAAAAAGATTCAATCTTGTTCAATTTTTGTTTTTAACAAAAATTTCCTGGTTAATTTTGTTTTGCAGGCTAATGATGATGCTTCTTCTTGCTGGGTTTACATCGCTTCTGGCTCTCGCATTCACAAACTTCAAGTATGATAATTTCTTGTCTTTCCTTTTCTTGGCTTTAGAATTGTGGCTCTGTTCTTACTTTTTCTCAAGTAATATTTGATTTGTGTGCATTTAGTTTATTGTTTAGTTCTATTTGCTTATGGAATTAGCCTATGTTCTATTCGTCTCAAAACTGACTAACCAATTCTAAGGTGAACTCAACTGAATGGTTTTTTTAGATGAAGAAAACAAAGCCTTATTTTTCTTAAAGCTTGCTGCAAACCTGCTATTTTGTAGTACTTCCTCCATTCCTTATCGAGCTTCCCATTTCATTTCGTTGACTTTTTCGAGACTTTGTTTGACTCCAAATTAATCCTAAATCACACCGGAAAAAAATATTTTGAACTTATATTATAAAAGTGGAAATCTTATATTTTCATAATATAACTTCAAATATTTTTTTTCCAATACGATTTATGATTAATTCGGAGTCAAACGGAGTCAAAAAAAGTCAACAAAACCAAATGGGAAGCTTGATAAGGAATGGAGTAAGTAGCATATTGGGCCAAAGTCGATATTCAGACAGTGTAGAATCTTGTTGAAGATTTTTGAATTCTACTTTAACTGAGCCTAGTAGTAGTATATGGTTACCCAGAGTGTCTGGGATGATGTTTGGACTTGACGTTTAATATTTTATGTTTCAGATTTTGATGGAGGGTTCATTAGTTGATCAAGGAAAGGAGAGTCTTCTAATCCCTCAACAAACTCAGGTTTTTTTTTTTTTCCTCATAAGAACCGATACGGCTTATGTGTGATGTTTGATAATGGGTTTAGTTGTTCAGCTCATTAGCTGAGGTGTTAATTTAAGGTACTGGACTCATCATTGGTTAATCGCTGTCCCCATAGATCAGAAGTCCAAAGTATTGCACTTGCTCAGAGTGAAGGTATATTTTATGTTTTTCCCCCTTAAGCTATCGTTATGCATTCAGTCTGTCATTTGTCAAACAAAAGATGGATTTTTCTTCCCCTACTTGCCAAAACAGTTGTCTGCAGTATCTTATATGGGCATGCCTCCAAGCCATACCTTTTCCCTTGAAACACAGCCTACTAATATTGTGCAACACCCGGATATCTTTATCTTTTTCTTCTAACAGTCATAGCATCTTACAGTTAATTCAATTATATGAGTTTTCCACACATAAGTGTAAACTGGATGTCCTGCAACTAGCTCAGTTGGAATACTTGCAAGTGCTTGATTGGTCATTTGGGAAGCTGATATTTAAGTTGCATCATACAAATACATGCATGCTCGGTTCATATGCATGACTAAATCGGAACATGTAACAACTAACAAACACAGGGCATACACACTTTTAGGCATCTATATGCACTTATTTATTAGTGTTTGATTTGTTGCAACATCTTTAGGTACAGGCTGCTCAATCTTGGGAAGTGTTGATTCATATGGTCACCTCATTGTTTCCAACTTGGATTCTAGCAGTACAGGCATGTCTCTTATAGCTTCAGTTATTTTACACTTCTTTATTGGTTTTTCATGCCATGTCCTGTCTGGTATCATAGGCATCTATAGAACCCACTTTTTTTTTTCCTTTATTGTGAACCTGATTCACCAGAGCCATTGTTGTCTGCCTGTGGTATTCAGTTCTACAATCATAGTTACCTACATTTTGGACTCTCATCTATGTGGACGACTTCCCCCCCCCCCCCCTCCCCCTTCCTTTAGAGCATTTTTTGTCATACTTGATAAAAAGAACCTCTTGTTCCAGATGCAGATGGATTAACATTTTCAGTATCGCCTCGAGATTATGGTGTTGGAGAAGGCGGTTGGGCAGGTGTTTGCTTTAACCCAAATCAGGTCACAATGGTACGTATGTTGCATTTGACAACTGGTGAACTGGACCTGCGTTCCATCCTATGCACATCTTTGTCACTCTTTTATTATGTTTATGTTCTTCAAAAGTATGTTTCTGTATGGACTACATGCACTAGCAAATTGTTTCTTAGTACTATTTTCTTTTTTATTGCTTCATTTTCCTTTTTCTTCGTTGGGAGATGAAATAGTACTCACCTTCACAAATTAAACTGTTCCAATTTCATTCTGTCATAGTTTCAGTTCTAAATCAGTTCACCTTTTCTTTTTTCACTTTAAATATCAGTGAGAATTTACACAAAGTGTCCATTGAGCACATGACCTCTTTTTTCCCTTCAGGCAGCTGTAGCACACAGCTTTGGCAAGAGTATTAATATTTATGACCAAGATATTCATCTCCGAACTTTATGCACGTGAGATCTCATGACCTATAATACTCAAATGGTTCTCTCTTCTTCTGCCATCTTTATGCTAAAGTTATATTTTATTTTATCTTGGTAATACAGGTACCCTAGGAAAAGAAGTAAACTGTTTAAAATTATCATTTGTTATGTGATATAATAGCACTCTTTATGTGTGCACTATCTGAGTTGTTTGACAGGATAATAAGTTCCAACTGATATCTTTAGCGAAATGACTGAATAAACCCTGAGAAGCTATTTGTCATATGGCTTTTTTACATCATGAGTCTATTGAGTGTACTTATCTTGTCTGAGTTAAACCGATGATTGTATAACCATAGGATGTAATCTTAACTTCTCAAAAAACAAAAAGAGATCCTATGAGTTGAAACAGATTCTGATAGTACCTGTTGCTTTTAAAAACTTAGGTTCAGATATGTGTGTTCTTTTAAGCATCAATGACACTGCCCGCCATTTACAGAATGTGGTATCCATCTTCATTAACTTTCATGGACAAATTTGGTGGGGCTGGAAGTTCAGTGCTGGCCGTAACGGAAGGTTCTCAGGTATATAAATTGATACTTTCCACAGTGAAGTATTAAATTATAATTCACTTACGACGATTAATATGTTCTTTATTGAACCTGTCAGCTTAGTATATGGGATTTAAGAGCGAAAGAAAATGGGGGCTGTGTGCATACAATAATGGGATCTGTTGGAGATACGCTATATGCAGTCGCTTCATCATCATCTGGTAATGTTGCTGTTAGTGGAGGAGATCGCACTGTAACTGTTTATGAACCTCGCAGGTTTGTAGTGTTACATGTGTTCCCTGATTAATCATGCAGAGTTTCAGCTGTATGTTATGCTATGGTGGTTAGATCAAATTTCAAAACTTGTAACATATGGTCCATGCAATTATAGAAAACCAAGTAGATGGTTCAGATAATTTTTCTTGTAGTCACGCGTTGTAGTGAATTAAATGCAGATGGTCAGCATTGTCTAGATGGTCGAGCTGCTCAAAATATGAGGTCAGTTATGCTTTGTGAATTAGAGTTTTCTGATGTTTGTCTATGGAGTATTTTTTGTTTTACCTTGAGAGACTAGTGCATGGTCAATTATAAGAACCATCTGAGTATTATAGGCCTTGGTTAAGGTTCATACACGTTTCAGTTCACTTAAATTAGCTCAAATGAGTTCTGTAGTACATAGCCAAGCGCTAAGACATATGATATGCAATTTCACTGTGGTGTGCTACATTCTGTTTTATTCTTTTTATATGCTCTTTACTGTGTTGCAAATGTTGCTCAGGTGTCTCCTTTTTATTAAGTTTCTCTTTTGCATTGCAGATAACTGGGCTTACGTTTTCATCAGTTGATCCTGATTATATCTATGTGCAAGGAGTTGACTACGAGGTGAATATTTTTGTGATAATTTTATTTCATTTGAAGCTGGTTTTGACAACATTTGTGATGGATGTTCCGTGACACTTAAATGGCTAGCTATTAGGCTCTTCTTGCGTTAGTTTGTATTATATTTATCACCTATAAAGCACACTTATTATTTCTTATTCGTGTTTGTCCTGGGTTATAGAGTATTCACCTAAGGATATTATACCATTATCACCACTGAATGAAAAAAGAAAAAAAAAAAAAAAAAGGAACAAGAAAATTTTGTGGCTTTCGTTCTTTATTTCTTTCATTCTGCCAAATTTTCGTTTTCGTTACAATTATTTGGAAGAGACAAGTCCAGTATTGAAAAAGTTAGAAGTATTAATCACTTTTGGTAAATCATACCAACTCATTCTGCCAGTTCATGTGCCCAAGCGTATTAGGGAGAGTTTACACTTGCACATAAATAAACCTTGGTTAAATTTGTTCTTTTGTTTCTTACCGTTCACATTTTCAGCAAAAAAATGGTTTTGTTATCCACTTTTTTATCTTTACCACTAGAAACTGGAAAAAGTTACTTTGTTAAGCTATAAAATCATCCGAAGTAACCTTTCCTGACCTATTATTTTAAGCCTCAATTCCTTCTTCATCTCCACCAAAAGTCTGGTTTAAAAAAATTCCTTTACTTTTTATTTTTATCATTACAATCTGGAAAAACTCTGGTTATATCCTCTTTTATTTGCACCCATGTTTTATGTATGATTCAAGAATATGGTTCAGATTAGTTGAGGTGTATAATTGCATCAGTTGTTCACAAGTTTATTCTAACTGTAACTGTATAGTGTCTTAGAACTTAAATCTTGTGTTGTCAGCTTGAGACGAAAGTCCTAGTAGCTCTCTTAATAAGGACATACTTTTATGGTTTTACAATAACAGCTTGATTTCACAGGTCGTATGCGGACGATGGACGAAAAACAAGAAAGCATTTTCGTTTAAAGGCGACTCTAACTGGCTAGGATTTAGCAAGGTTTGCCTTCTTTCCCTCCAGCCTTCACGAAATTCAACAAATCATATACGTATGTGTTAGGGCACGCACGTGTGTGATATAATCCTCAGTTTTTAGCTTAGATTCGGAATTGATAGTTCAACAATGATCCAAGTAGCTGAAAAGCATTGGCTTTATTTTCTGATCCTTGATTATATTACTACTAGCTGGGGACCTGATATCAACGGTACAGAACGTAACTTATCATAGCTGAAGTATTGGAATATTTTTCACTGCATTATACAAGATTGGGATGAAAAAGTTTTCTTTTCTACGCATGCCGAGGTGTCATGACACTAGAGGTCATAGGTTCAATTCTCGCCAAGTGCGGGATTATTTATAGTTTATTACTAGCATTGTAATGTTACTTATTAAAAAAAATTCAGTTTCATTACAGTGCATTGAGCTCAGAATACCCTTGTAATTAATTTTGTCCGTACGCAGTGTTCCAACCAGGATATATTGGCTGGATGGTGTGATACGGGCAGCATTTTCGTTGCTGATGTTTCACAGAAGAATGGAGTTCTCTGAGATATTAGATTTAGAAGACGTTTTTCGACGGCATGGAGTGGTAAGTAGTTCAGTCACATTACATGTGCTGATCTGGTGATTAATGAGCTCAACATGTCCTGTTTTGTGTGTGACCACTATTGGGTGTGGTGTGTCCTGTTCTGGGTAGGTCCACCTCCCCATGTTAGCCGTTGCACTGAGGTTAGTTCACTGCCAACTTGAATTCATGTATTCATCACATGATGATGATGGTGATGAATTGATGATGATCACATCAATCAATCAAGTTTTTCTATGTTAACTTGTTATCCAAGTGACTTGTGAATGAATAGCATAAAACAAGAGAGCTGTTTTGCTCCAAATGTTATGTACTTATGTTCGTTTTTGCATATTTACGATAAAAATGTACCAGTGCATTCGAGTTTTATTGAGATAGATTAAGTCTCGGGTAGAAGAATGTTCTCTCTGAGACGGCTTAGTTAATTGTAGATGGTGGACCACGAGTGCACACTCTCATGTGCGGATCCATCACATAACATGTGGAATCAACCTCTCATGTTATTTGAGATCGTTGGTGCACTTATAGTCTACCCTTACCATCTAATAAACCTCTTAAAACCGTCTTTTTGGTTCATAATATATAGAATCTTCTTTTCTAAATTTGGAGTAGTATTCTTTTTACTCGGTTAAAACTTAAAGTTCACTCGTGTATGCTTTGTGGCTTAAAGCACACTTTCGTATTTGAGGGCTATTTTTTATACTATAATAACACTTCTAGATTTTTTTATTTTTCTTGAGTAAAAAACTTATTTCATTGAAGATCAAATATCAGGGTTTACAAATGGAAACGAACCAACACCATCACAGTCTAGAAAAGAGTCATCTGCCACAAGCGGATTTATTGCAATTACGTAAAACATGGAAAAATGAAAAGGAAAAAGCAGAAGTGACACAAACTCACATTTTGCATCACACTTACGCTCAAGACGAAAACAACCCGGAGGTATTATCTTTTATTTTGACCTGGCTGAAGTCCCGTCTTGCCTTAGGGGTGGATCGGCCCCTGATTACGCATGTGTTCCTGATCTTTCGTGATTGGTAGTAAAATTTTGTATTTGTCCTATTAATTTAAGTCAATTAATATTATAATGGTGATATATTGAAATTATTATTCATAGCTTGAAACTGGCAGATCTTCTAGTGAGAGAGTAGTATGATAACGATGAGTTGATGATGGAAAGCTTTTTTTTTTTCGAAACCGATGATGGAAAACTGGAAAAGGTCAAATTGGTGTTCATGTATCTAATAATAAATGTAATAAATGTATATATGAAGTGAAGACTTGAATAATTTTGTTGACTATATATAATGCTCTGAACATATTTCTAGAAGATCAAACAAGTACACCACACGATCAGTAATAATACATTTATGCAAATTGCAAAAATGTTGAAATTCAAAGGAGTAAAGATCTTGTCTCCAAATTAAAAGGGTACGTGACTCAGTGACGGTAGTTGTGCGCGCCTCAACTATTTAAATTTTTAATATATAGAGTGTCCCTGAAATATAATCTTTTATAAGAGACATATAAACATGAAAGTTATCAATAACATAGAGTATATAATCAACAACACATAAATATTTTTATATATAAAGTAAGTACCACTCCTATGCAAGAACATAGGCGTTTTAATTAATACAGTTACATTTACATTTCGTCATTTATATTAAATTTCAATAGTATATACTGGGGAGTACATGTTTTGGAGAATGCAAACAGAATTTTTAAATTAAAAGTTGATGATTGAATTATTCAAAGTCAAAGGTGAAGACATCAAAATTCAAGACTAGAGAATATTTAGTTTATGGGTACCATGTTGCACTTCTTGAGAACATGCCAGATATCTGGTTCAAACTTGTGAATACCTAAAAACAATGGCTTAGCTAGTACTAGTACTTGTCATCACTAGGTGAATTATGCCACGTACAATCTGTTATCTATATAGTAATTGTTATTGTGAGTAACAATTTAATTAATTAAATTAAATATTGTATTGTAGTATCATAAGATAAGATGATTGATAATCAATACCCATGAATATTAGACCACCACCGGTGGTAACGGATGATGCCTCGGTGTTGTAGTACTTTTTGCCTCATTTAGACGACGCCGGCGTCACTTGGGTCACCCCAATGGTGGCCGGGGCATAGACATTTTAAAAAAAAAAACATTTATTAGGAGAGAAATGGGAGTGGAAGATAGAGGATCCAAAACTATCCAAACTGGTATCTATTTATAGATCTCGAAAAATAGAGTTGTTGGTGATTTTTATTTATTTTGTGTATTTTTATTTTTTAAGTTATAACATTTGGAATAAAAAGAAAATAAATAAAAAGAAGAACAAAAAATAAAAAAGTAAAGGTTGTGGAGTTGCCACGTGGCAGCTCCACGACAGCTTAAAAAAAAAAAACATACGCCCAACACCGAGGGAGCGTATGTTTTGGGGTGGACACTGTCCACCACCACATCCATCTTGTTCACCAATGGGGCTGGCGTTTTCGACGTCGTTGGTGTCGAAGACAGCCCCGTTGGGGGCCGTTTAGTGAAGTTCGTCTACATACTTTCACCAAAGCCACTAATCATAAAACTTGAGAGTATATAATGTATAATTTTCTTATTTTGGTTCTATGGAGTATATTGAAAAAGAAAACTACTAGTATAGGGTATGTTTAGGTTGTGAAAAGGAGATATCAACCAGAGGTCTTGACAGGGACAAATAAGCGAACAAGATGGATGTGGTGGTTGTAACTTGCAATATTCCACTTGTTGAGAAGAAAAATTCCATTTTATCAAATTGCAAACTAGTTTTATTAATATACATCTCAAAACACTATCGCTTTGTAGTAGTAGTAAGAAATGTGTACAAGAGACTGGATTGTTATTTCGGATAATAATATTATGAAGTTTATTTTAATAATTGTTTGTTAATTAAAATTGAGTTTGGTTGAAGTTATAAGGGTGACCAAGTAGTAAAAGTGTTGAGGTAGCATATGACAGGTCGGAAGTTTGAATTCAATGGAGTCATAAATATAATTGAAGTTATAATGTGGTAAAGTAATAGTTAAGAGTTGGAATATGAGAATATAAAAAAGGTGGAGTTCTGTTTATACATAATATCAAAATATCAAAAGTTAATTATAACTAAAATGAATGTCGATTGAGTAGTATTTGAAAATCTTTTAAAATTTCATAGGATAAACTAAAGGTTTAGTTTAGTTCGATTCAGTTCAAAACTATTTACTTAAACTTTATACTATTTATTATTTTATTTTTTTGGAATAAAACTCCGCAAAATTTTTATTTCCAAACGTTTCAAAACAATATCGTCGATCCAAGACGTAAGACGTAGTCACAACCCGGCCAAGTTTTCCAAATATAACACTATTTATTATTCTCACTACAACTAATTCTAGTTTAGTTTGAATTAGTTAAGTTCATAATTCTTCCGATGAATCAAACTGAATAAGATCATATTTGATCATCTGAATAAATTTAAAACTGAATCTAATCTAAATTATTTTTATAAAATAAAAAATAATTATTAAATAAAATTGATGAGGTTGAGGGTTCGAACCCCAACAGAGGCATAAAAGTGTGGAGTAGCAAATTAGAGGTCGAGGGTTCGAACCCCAACGGAGGTATAAGATGGTTTAGACATACTTTAATCAGAGTTATAAGATGGTAAATGAGTATCGTAAAAATTAGATTTTATGTTTAAAAAAGAAAAAGAAACACTAAATAAAATAAAATTGAAGTGAAAATTTAATTCCTTTTAGAGGGAGTAACTCATTTACTCATCTTTTGATAAACAAATCCCTATTAGATCTCTAGGAACATACAAAATTCCAAGTCTAGAAGAGTGTGGGATAGGAAGTCAAGAGTGCAACTTACATGATTATTATTGCAAATGAAAATGTCTGCTTGGATGAAGACATATCCCTGAGCTTATTCCAACAATTTCAAAATAGATATACTTAATTACTTACTACAAGTGAGAATGCCATTTTTTAGTTTGGGAATAATTAATTAATTAATATTAATGAGAGTTTAATTTGCCAAGTATCATCATCAACTTCAACTACAGGCGGCGGGCACCATATGTCATGCAGTTGGTGATATTGGAATGTTTTTCTACCTTTGCACTAAACTCCTGTTTTCTTCATCCGAACAAAATTGATTTAAAGTAAACTGAATGAATCTGAACCGAACTTAATGAATCTGGATTGAACGAAATGAAGTTGAACTGAACTTATTTGTAATATAAAATACTACTAACCAAATCTGAACTAAACTTGAATCAATTTTCAGACGAAGAGAACATAGCCTAATAGTAGGATTACTTATTCTGAGACTTATGTCTTCTGAATCAAGTATGTCACAATTAGTTTATGTGATTTGCAGATTATTACGTTGAAAGAGTTTATTAAGTACATGCACTCAAAGAATAGCGATTGTGGTTTCCAACATCATTAATAAAATAAAAAATACTTATTGGCGACGAAAGTATAACTAATTAATCAAAGCATTTGAGGGATTAGGTAATTAGATAACGAGATCTTAGCACTAGTCTAATGTCACCGGACAATTAATGTCTTATTTAATTTAAGCCTTCTCCTAACTTCGGTAGTAGGAGGATAACCTAGACAAATTAAGTTCAAACTCCAAATTTTATATAAGGAGGCAACTAAACAGCTGCAGCTACGTTATCGAGTAGGTCAAATCGTTTTGTTGTATACATATAACTAGTAAATAACAGTTTCTACGGAAAAATAGTAAATTTATAAATAATAAGTAATAGTAAATTTACGAATAATAATAACCCGTTGAGTTTCTAACGCAATTAGTGTTTTAAAGTATTACGGAGTAGCGCGCCGTAGACACCAGTTAGTGGTTTAAAGTATTGCGGAATACCCGTCAAATATAGTCAAAGTATAATATTAAAATAATTCATATAAAAATTAAAATTATTGATAAATAATTATAAAATAAAATATTTTGGAGAAAAAGGTGTGTGAAGAAAAATAACTGGACTTTGTATAAAATGATATGTTAAGTGCATAGATACAATAAATAAATGTGAAGATATAATATTATAGCCGACCTGTCTATGGCGGGTAAGTTGAATAATTAACCGTGACGGGTGAACATTTTGCCGAGTTTGTGACTTAGTACTATGAGGAGATAATAGACTTTAAAAAAAAATCCACAATCTACGTGATCTTTATTTTTAACATAGAAAAATTACTTTCTTGCATATTTCTTTAATTCAATTTTTTTATATTTTTTATATTAATTTTTTTTACAAATAACAAAACTAAATTACTTTTAGTATCAGTGTTTCATAATAATGCCAAATAATTTCAATTAATCATCTATATTAAAAATTATTTGAACATAATAATATATTTTTTTAATATGTTTATATTTACTTGAGAATGATGATATAAATATAAAAATAATGAATATATATGGTGAAATATAGAATTGTAAATTAGATGAGTAGATTTAAGACATGTGGCAATAATAAAATATTGGACCAATAGGAATAGAAGATTGTGGCACATGTAAAAAATGAGGGCATGAATTAAGGAGAAAGTTTGAA
This sequence comes from Plantago ovata, assembly GCA_028274465.1. Classification (NCBI taxonomy): domain Eukaryota; kingdom Viridiplantae; phylum Streptophyta; class Magnoliopsida; order Lamiales; family Plantaginaceae; genus Plantago; species Plantago ovata. Next base: position 128,268,231 of record CM051456.1, on the reverse strand, counting down.
ATATTTCTCGGTTAATATATAGATAGATAGATGGATATACTTTTATTTCAGTTTTACAATAAAGTTATACTCCGTATCATTTTCATCTGAAAACGAATTTAAATTTTATGAAATTGAATTGAATTTAATAAATTTAGATTGAAATGAATTTAATAAATTTAAATGTAATTTATTGTGTTCTGTTTCAAATGAAAAGCATAAAGTATTTGTCAAAATCATGTAAGATTCCCATTTGTCCAACTTGTGAAACTATTATACATGCCTTGTAAGGGTGACGACGATAAATATGGTTTTGTCAAACTATATTATATATTGTCCTCTTGAAGATTGAAATCAAGAAACGATCAACACGTGAGACAATTTACATTTACAATTATTAATGGGTTTAATGTTGCTATATGTCGTATTGTAATATTTTTGTGCATACACGATCGTTGTGACCTGATTAATTTCAAAAGTAGCTAGTAATTAATTATGAGTTTTAAACTTTGAAGAGATGAATATATCACATCTCGTGTTATTCATTACTAATAATAATGTCAACTCAAACAAAGCTCAACGTATTACCACTTCTACAATAGATCTGGTCATGGATGCGACTCATCAATGTATGTAACGTTGTTATTAGTATCCATTTGACTTGTGCTTCATTTATTATTGCAATTACAATACTTTTAATTTTACTGTAGTTAGTTGGTAAAGGCTATGAATCTTGATATTTAAATATAATATCAATCCCCGTTGATTCATTGATACACTGAAATAGATTAGATTGACCATTAAAAAGAATGTATTGATGTATGGATAAGGTTTAATAGTTATTTCACTGTGATTGAGTAACATGTATGTTGACTTCAACAATGTAGTATTTGAATTCGAAGTTGATTTTTTTTTTTCAACCAGTAGAATTCTATTAATAACGGGAAAAAATGATACTTCTACAAAATCAGAAAATCGGTTGATAAATGCGCACTACCCATTGAGATTGATTAGTTAAGAAAATAAGCAAGCTAACATGTAAGATCAAGTGTAAAATCAAGTGTATTACGAAAAACTTAATAATTTTGAGAGTACTGCATCTTGAAAGTTAGTGATTGACACCGCAACGGTCATACTATTAGAAAGATGGATTGAATATATATAAATCTGCCGTAAGTTGATAGAGGGTGTGTGGGTTTTGTGAAGGGTTTTTCCATGAGACGCATCCCGCCTCATCTACAGGTTTTGATCTTTCTCCAAATTGATCATTCATTCATCCAAATTTCCATTCCAATTCTTGTACTCTTTTTTTTTTTTTTTTTTTTAATTGATTATTGTAATTTGCAGAACATCACTCTTGGATCATTATTTTCCGACCAATTCTAATTCATTTGCAGTAATTGTTCAAAATCAATGAGTTATTTTCTTATTGGGTCATGACATCAAGTCAATAGCCTCTCGAATGAATCTAACTTTAAAACAAATTGAGTTGATGTTTTTAAGATAAAAATAAGAAGAGTATCCCACTATGTCTATCGACTATTTCACGTAGTCCAGAATTTTGAGGGTCCACGAGGGCGAGGCTACATGTTAGTAATAGAATCCATGACATGTAAAAGTAATTTTGATGGGGCGACGTGTAAACGTAGTTTAATTAGTTAAGTTAGCTTTGTTGTTGTAATAAGGCAATAAGCTACTAGGTTAAGACAAAGTCAGTCATTGTCGTTTGATGTATGAAATGGGGTCCCACGTTACGCGCCAGCAAAGACCCAGCTCATTCTCGGTCCCGCCAATGCTGAGTTCATTCGACTTGCTGACATGTTACAAATTAATCTCACACGTCACCATAAAATTCAATTAATCTGTGTTTGGTTTAAATAATTTTTAACATAACGCTCTGTGACAAGAAACATTCACTGATGTCTGTTTATGTCTTTTGCTTTGGATCTGCTAATCTACAGTGTCTGACTGGTCAATCATCATCTATACCATGTACATTTGGTGTATATATACAACCTAAAAATAAAACATGGGCACATCCAATTTAGAGATTAAGGTTTTAATTAGGATTGTTTTATGAGAAATAGTTATTTTATTCAAGACAGGCAGATTGTACAAAATATTTGAACCAGATATTTTTTTTACTACCTAAGTCGATTCCTCATGTACATACATGAAAAATCACACAACAAAATGGGAGTGCTGTGACATAATGATAAATCCCTCGTGTAATATTTGTTTAAAATAAAATTTGATACATTTATGTTTTGGGCTCATAAATTTTCTAATGGGAATTATTAATTACATAAGCAAAAAATTCTTAATATGTAAAAAACCACAAAAAAAAAGGTAAAATTTTTTAAAAATCCACGTGGCAATGCATGAAACAAGAAAGGCATATCGTGTTCACTGCGTGTCCCTAGCGAGTAAACAAAAAAAAAGAAAAAGAAAAAATCCCGAATTTACTCACTCCCTTTAATTAACCCTATATTTAGTTAGTTCCCTAAAACAGATCACATTCCCATAATTACCATTACAGTGAAAACCAAAAGGAGAAATCCAAAGCCAGGAAATAAATAAAAAAACAGAGCCCTGTCAATGTCACAGCGTTAATTGGAAACAAGAACCGAAAAGACTTTTCCAAAAAAAAATAATAATTTCCCATCATCCTTTTATTTTCTTTGTTCCCATCAAACACTAGTACATACGCGGTACAATCCCATTTCTCCCCTCGAGTATAAAATCGTGTTCCCTCCTGATTAGGGTTTGAAACCAAATCCTCTTTATTCTCTCTCACTAGTCACTCCTCCAATCTTTCCCTTGATTTCACTTTTTTCTGAGTTCCTAGCCCAGTCTTGTTGATTTATGTTACTTTGATAGAGATGCCATCAACAGATTTCCAAGAATCCTCTTCTTCAACCTTCGGTTTCTCCATTTTGAGCCGGCGCCGTGACCAGGTCCACCACTCCATGGAGCCAGCAGCTCCCGGCCGAGAGTCCGAGCTAGACGCCTTCCAGAGACGAGTAGCTGAGCAGTTCCAGGACCTGGCCAATGCTGATTCATCACAGCTCCTCTCAATTTCATGGATCCGAAACCTTCTCGACACTTTCCTCTGTTGCCAGGAGGAGTTTCGGATGATTGTGTTCAACAACAAGACCAGCTTGACCAGGTCTCCGGTTGATAAATTCGTTTCGGATTACTTCGAGCGGAGCGTTAAGGCCTTAGATGTTTGTAACGCCATTCGCGACGGTATCGAGCAGATCAGGCAGTGGCAGAAGCAGCTGGAGATTGTTCTCTGTGCTCTCGATAACCAGAGGAGCATTGGTGAAGGCCACTTTCGGAGGGCCAAAAAGGCCTTGGTCGATTTGGCTCTCGGAATGATCGACGACAAGTCCGCCAACATGGCGCAGAGGAACAGGTCTTTTGGACGGAACAATGCCAATAAGGAGAAGTCGTTTACCCATTTTAGGTCGCTTTCCTGGAGTGTTTCCAGGACTTGGTCTGCTGCCAAGCAGCTCCAAGCTATAAGTAGTAACTTGGTGCCTCCCAGGGCTAATGAGATTGTGTCCAGTAATGGACTTAATGTCGCTGTTTTTACCATGAATTACGTGCTTTTGTTCGTTATGTGGGCGCTTGTGGCCGCCATTCCTTGCCAGGATCGGGGCCTGCAGACGCATTTTACCGTCACGAGGCAGTTTTATTGGGCTGCGCCCATTCTTGTGCTCCATGACAGGATTCTGGACGAGTCGAAGAAACGGGAGAGGAGAACTGCCTGTGGTTTGTTGAAGGAGATTCACGAGATTGAGAAATGCGCGAGGCATATGAATGAGTTGACGGATTCGATTGTGTTTCCGATGACAAGGGAAAAGGAAGATGAGGTCAAGCAGAGAGTTGAGGAGGTGAGGTTGGTTTATAAGTCGATTAAGGACGGGTTGGAGCCGTTGGAACGACAGGTTCGGGAAGTGTTCCATCGGATCGTCAGGTGCAGGACCGAGGGCCTCGATTCGGTGGCTAAATGATCCTAGTATTCGCTTGACTTGCTGATGTTTTGGCTTCCTTTTGATGAAGAGAAGTGAACATGGTTAGAATAAAGACAAGTTTTAAGTTTATTCCTTTGTATTTATTTATCCTTGAAAAAAAAGAAAAATATCATCATGTATAGAGATTAGGGAAAAGGATTGGACTTGCTCTTGTCCATGATGAAACTTGTTCTTGCTGCTATGACTATAGTTCAATGAGTTTCTTGGAAAATTTGAGTTCTAACAACTCTCAAGATTAGATACATTTTCATCTTTTGGGCACATTGTGTGTTTGCAGTGCTATATCAATGAATCAGATAATATCAGATCATATATTTTGCCAAACTGGACTAATGAGAAGCTATTGTTTTCTGTTCTTTGCCTCCTCTGTCATATTGCCATTATAAGAAGGTGTGCATGTGAAAAGCCAGCCAGCCAGCCATTGATGAAGAAACAAAAGAGTAGTTAATCAGGACAGAACAGAACCAAACCATTTGTCCACCTGATCTATCAGAACGAAGAAGCTTGTTCCACAAAAGAAGTTTAAGTTCACACACCTAAAGTTGTTTATATATCTTGAGCCGTCTGTTTGGAAAAAGGTTGTAAAACAAGTAAAATAGTGAGATAGTGGAGTCCATTATACCAAGCAACTTATTATCTTTTGTTGAACGGACCAAGTATTATTATTGTAGTATTTGGCCTTATAATTTTGTGAACGTCCAGATCAAGAAAGTTATGATCACCAGGCTTGTTCAACAAGGGTGTTTGCGTGCCTGCACGTTTTGCCTTTTGTATACATAGATTCACATACATACTGCTGCTTTTTAAATCCATGTTCACACACACTTTACTCTTCTTTTTATAGGTTAAAGATTAAGAAATAGAATCACCTTGCGATCTTAATCATTGATGATGTTGGGTCACTATATGCCTTTAAATCAAGAAGTTTCCATCCATTCTTAAAAGGTATTCCCATTAGTTTTTTTGTTAACCAACCAGTAGTGTTGTTTTATTATTGAACGAAAGAGTACTATGATCCTTCCAAAAGGGTAAGAGTTAAGAAAGCATAATGCAATGGGTTTCAATGAACAAATTTTGTAGATTCGTAACAGTTTATTTAAAAGCCATATTATACATTAGTAATGTTTGGATCACAATTAAGACGGGGTAATTTAAGGAGGAGGGTTGGAAGTTGAATATTGACTATAGAAGAGAAGAGACAAAGTGAGTTACACCGTAACTGACCGCTCTAAATGAGTAGCTGATGTGATCTAATTTAGGGAAGGGACTGAAGCTGGCTAGTTAGTCAATTGTTTTATGAGTTAGGTTGATTCATATAACTGAGATTGCCAAATGGAGTGTAAATCTTTGTTAATTAACTTAATTCCCTTGTCCTTGTACTAACCCTCTAGTCTAGTTGGTTCATATCTCCTTTTAAGATTTAAGATTTATGATTTCTCATAATCTCCATTTGTCAAGTTTAGTTTAATTGAAGGAGACTTTTTTGAAAAAGGAAACAAGTAACTGTTTTGATTAGGCGACCAACTGATACGTGATCAGTCAATTCATTTCATGAATTTTCAAACTAATCACTTTTATTGATATTAACCCGGCGATAATCTCCGGTGTTCTTGCAGATTTCTAGAAGAACTTTAGCTAGCAATGCAAAGTGAACACAATAATGTATAGGGCAGAAAAATCAGAGAGGCTAACATTGGTCATTGCTCATGTGAGTTATCTGTAGATTGCAGTCACAGGGGACTTTATATGTACTATCGATCTGGCTCTAAACGTAAACGACAATTTAGAGCTTTAAATGCTAAAAGTTGTTTTTTGTTGGCGATGGAAATTTCAAAGATGTTGAATTGGCCTTCATTTGAGACCATCCATCTCCATTATTTGTTGGAAGATGAAGATATGAACGTTTACCTAACATTCTACACTGTAAAAAAAATATTCATGGCAAAGGTCAATTTCTCACGTCAATGTACCTTGTATTTGAGACATTGAAATATACCCCATATGATGGGCCATTCTATATTCTACTGAGATTTTCCCATGACTAAGTCCTTGATTTTTAACTTTTCTATCATGTATGTTGAAATTTGATAAAATCGAAATGAAATGCTACTGGTTGCCGCCGTTAGTGATTTTGTAGTTTGTTGAGTTTGATTATGTTTAGTTAATGTAAACATATACAGTATATCATTGTGCTGACACATTTAACGTTTCAACATTTCAATTAAGCTTGGTAAATTATTATTGCACGAATGTAATTATGTAAATGATGTAATTTTGATGCATGCAATTTGTCAAGTAGAAACAAAAGTGTTTATGTACATAAATTTTGCAACTGCCCAATAATTTCATTAGAGTGATGGAGTTATAGTTTGATCCACTTGCAGGGCACTCCTTTAATTGGAATTTAACAGACTAAATGAAGGCACCATTTCAAGCATGCCCAGTCTACCACCATTGAGAAATCAGAAATCAAACTTTTCAGTTTTAGTGGTTGAGTTGATTGACTAATTCTTACACTCCATCACCAATTAATTTCAAACATGATACTCAATTGATTGGTAGAAAAAGAGTTCTAGAGGACTATTTGAAAACGACTAATACTCAATTCGTTAAAGGCTTAAAGCTTATGTTTTGTTCTGTTAGTTACTAATAAGGTAATAGGGTCGAATTCGATATGAACTAGTACGTACATAAGTCCACACAAGTAGGAAGAAAGAAGAAGTGGTGAGAAATGAGTTTAACCAATTTGCTCTATCTAGAAGAAATGTGGGTTTGTAAGTTGCAACTTGGTATAGTTGGTGCCATACACATATCATGAATAATGAAAGTGTCTAATTGAATTGTACTAATAGTACAATAACTGCTTGCAGATTGATGTATAAGGATTTGAGAGGCCAATGTTAGCCAAGGACTTTTTCTGCAGATTCAAGCAAGCTACCTGGTCCTTGAGATGTAATTGTAGTAATACTGTATGACAAACAAATTGAGCTGTTTGAGCCTTAAATGCTAAAAGTTTTGTTTTGTTGTTTGAACCAGTCTTCACAAGTTGCAACCTGCAAGTGTCAAGTGTGCTTATCATGCCATTTGTGCAAGTAATGCAGTGGATTTGACCTTTGAGGTTCATTACTGAGAGATCAATGCTACCTAACAAGTAACAAGCTAAACCATAACTTCTCATTTTGGGGGGCTTCATGTTTCCAAATCCCATCATGTTTTTTCAAACCCCAAATATCAGGAATGATTAGATACCTACCACCAACTAAATAATGGAAATTGTAAATCAGCGCGAAATACTCAGTGAAATTGACTCTCGGACATCAATTGCGCGGAGATTCACCCTTCGTTTGGACCCCCATGGCCCCATGCCTCAAATGTGGAAACTCCAATGTTAAAAGGCATACTTAAAACCTTACCAAAACCAAAACGGAACAAGATCAAAACATTATTATGATTTTTCAGCTCATCGAAATGAAATTGTGAGGTGTTATATATCTCAACAAGCAGAGCCAGGTGTTGAGAAAGGTGTTGGGCAACACGGTCGACAACACCTGGGAACCGACATCATACAGGAAAAGGAAATTGTCTTTATTAAAGATTCTATTCCTATTCGAATTCCTTTAGGTTTTAGCTGCGAATTGGAGGCTATATAAATGGATGATTACTGTATGCTTAGACACGTTCATTCATAGCTTGAAGGCCTATTCGACTACTTCGAAGGGTTTTATATATTATCGATATTATATGTGCTAGCTAGGAAAACTGTGATCTGTTCCTGATTCTTGTGATTGGTTAGTGACTTGTAATAGCGGATTGTGATAATATAGTGAAAGCTGGTTGATCTCCGTGAACGTAGGTTATTTAGAACCGAACCACATTAATTCTTGTGTCTTTCTTGCTTATCGTTCTTGCTCTGTTTGCGTGCGTGTGTGTTTGATTTGGTGCAGTAGGTTCTCGGTGGTTTAGTTGTTATTGTGAGTTTTGTAATCAAGTAGGAATTGACTATTGTTGATACAAACTCAAATGAACATGAAAATTAAAACTGATTTACAAAATTTCTACTTAATAAAATTGTCATCTTATTATGAAAATATTATTACAAGACGTTTCGAAATGTTTTTTTTTTTTTTTCTCTCTCTCTCTCTTCCTAAGTTAGATGTTTAAACTTGGTAATTTCACGAAATGGTCCAGAATCAGATCAGTTGTTCTTGACAAGCCCATAGTTCCCAGTGTCCAGCACGAGATAATGGGCCGTTCAATCCAGCCCACTACAACACCTACGATTAACGATTGTACACCCTCTGTTTCAATGAAAGATTACTAAATTTGGAACAAAGTTCATTCTATTAATAAAAAATACACGGACACATTATAATTTACACACGTTGGTGAAAACGTGTTTAACTCAATTTAAGTTTTCTTTCCCTCCTTGCAGTAAGCGCACGACCAAAGTAACAACTAGCAATTTCATTGCTCAATATCAAGAAAAAGCATATGTTCTTTGCTTCTAAACATTACTCATACAATTAACATCTCTTCTTCATAATGATCATTGTTTGTTCTCTCTAGCTCATTCATTCAACCAAATCAAAATTTTCATAACATGGAACTGGAATTAGGATTTAAGCTTACCAGACCAGCCGACGAGTTTTCCTCCGATTTCCAAATCTCCAAAGATCGCGCAGGTCCTCTTTTCTTGTCCCATGAAACAGACGCATTGTTCGTGCTCACAGCTCATCTCAAAGGTTCTCTTTTTTGCAATTGTGTACGTTCTTCAATTTTATCCTGGCTCCTTTGTGTAACATGAACTGTTTTTTGGATGTTTGGAATGCAGGTTATGAGAGGAAGAATATAAAGATTGACATAAATGAGGATGGGAATTTAATCGGTATAAGTGGCAAGAAGCAAGTACAAGAGACGGTGATGGTGGGGTGGAGAGTTTACAAGAACGATAAGGAGACGAAGAGATTCAAGAAAGTTTTCAGGATTCCAGAAGGGGTGATTCTGGACAAGATCAAGGCTAGGTTTGACGAAGATGAAGCTACACTGAAGATTTCGATGCCAAAGAAGGTGAAAGGCATTCGAGGACAGGTCCTGGAGGAAGTTAAAGAAACTGAGGAGCTTGTCAGGGGAGGATCTGCCAATTTGCAGATTGTTGATGAACAGGCTCAGAGGACTGAAGGTTTGCATGAAGAAAAGGATGAAAACATGGAAGCAAGACGTGATGAGGGCAAAACTGATCATCCAATAACTCAAGAAGCGCAAAATTTGGAACAGATTAAACCAGTCAGAGAAGATGAAAAAGAGCCTGATTCTCAGCGTGAAGATAAAGTGATACAAAATGAAGAGCAGAAAGTGATTGAAGGACCTAAGAGTTCAACAGAAGAGCTGGAGCCTCCTGCTGAAAGTCAAGTACCGAAAGAAGAAACAGAAAACCAGAATGCAGTAGCGTATATTAGTCATGAAAGAGCGGAGATTAGACAAGATGATGAACAAGAAAGGCAGGTAACTGAATCAGATAGTAATGAAGAAGTTTGCGATGAGGCTAGAGGCGACGATCCTGAAAAGCGTCTGGAGAAGAGGTTCAAAATCTGCACACCAATTGTGGCGAGTTCTGCGATACTTATATCTTTGGTTGTACTTGTGTTTCAGGTTATCAGGAGTAAGAACCAAACTAATAGGAGGAAAGATTGAGATTGTAAAAACAGGCCATTAGAACTGTTAGTAATGGCTAAACATGTCAAGTTCATGTGTAAAAATTTATTGAAGCATGCATAACCGAATTGCAATTGATCATTTAAAAATGAACGCGACCTAGGGTTTCTTCAAGACAGCATCTGATCATTGTTATGCTACATAGGCCATAGCAAACAGTCATTTTTCTCTGTACAAGTGTTTTGGTGTTTACTATAGAACATACTGGTATAAATTGGCAGTGGGACGTGAACGAGTATCTTCGAATAGCTCGTCTCATTAGTAAACGTGAACACTTTATCAAACGAGCCAAGCTAGACTTACCTAATATCATAACCTAATGGAAAAGGAGAAATGAAGAAAATGATATGCTTTTCTAAAAGACTAAAGAACAAAGTGGTAAACTGGTAATGATTCGCAAAGTAGGGTCAAAGGATACTAATACTGCTAATAATACTCCTATTACAGATGGCATAATCAACACAGGGCTCTAAAGCTACTTTACATTCAAAATTACTCACTCTCATCTCTAGATCATCATTAGCAAGCCAATAATAAAACTCAGAGGAACCTTATTAGCAGCAGTAAACCCCACAACCTGCAAAAACAAACAAATGAATCCAATCAAAAACACCATCATCACCTCCCAGATTGTACTCCAACAAAAGATTAAAAGCTAGCATGATCAAGAAAGCACCTTATGTAGTAACTGTCTTTCATATGCTGTCCAGCAAATTTACATTTGTTAGTAGTAGTAACATCTAATCAGTTTGGTATGCCTTGCATTTTTCAAGACAAGTTATAATATTAGCATCTCCTATCGTATGTCATGTCCTCAGTAACTGTCATTGTCTTAAAGGACATGTGAATCAAAGCTATTCATGTTTTTTGAAATGCTATCACATGAAAATTTGAAGCAGTATGAATGTGTGGGCAAGTGTAGTGAAGTGAAGAATCACATGCACTGCATTTATTACTGTGACCCTATTGTGTGATCTTCTTGTTATTCATGTGAATGTTTCAATTTTCAATATTTCAGTATATAGTACTTGGTACAACATATATAGTGGCCATGAACTTTAAATGGAGTTTTTTGTGGTCCAGCACTGAAAGTGAACCAGACATGACCATGCAGCAGCTCAAAATCCCAGAGATTGTAAGTTGTAACTAAGTGTTAATAGAGTTAACTATGAACATAACAGTCAACAGGTCACATACCTAAGGTTACCAAAATATTGAACAAAACTACTAAATAGTACTAATGCTACTAAGCCTTGAGATAAGTTACCTGTTTAGATTGTTGATGACCAGAGGTAGGCAAAGGCCTAATCGTGGTAGAGTCGATTTCACCGGTAGGCAGAGGAACAGCTGGATTGCTGTTGATAAACGGGATGCCTTCTTTATCCGGGACCATAGGGCTGCTGGCTGTGTCAGTTGAACCTGGTGCAGGGCTTGGAGGCATGTCTTCTAGAGGCTGAGAAGGCCAAGGGAACGTGGGGGAAGAAGCTACAATCCCGCCGCCAGTGCTTGGGAGAGGAGCAGCTGCTGGTGGAGACATCTCAGGGGCGGTTGCACGATTTTGAGGCGGAGTCACTAAGACATTAACTGCCAGCTTTTGGCCATCTAGACAAGCTTTGTTAGAGCCATTGTTGAAGGAGAAGTAGAAGAAACCGGGCCGTGATGTGTGCCACTTCAATATAAGAACAGAATTAGGACATTTCCAAAATTTTGAATGAGGCCAATTCTATGGCTTAGCTGAAATAAAATGTGACAAAAATGCAAGAACACACCTTGTATGTTTTACCATAAGAATCACCAGACTTATTGTGCAGATTATCCTCTTACTTATTAGTAAAAAAAGTAAAAATAATTTCAAGCATCTCCATTTCACACTTCTGAAAACACATTCTATATTTAAGGACTATTAAAACATAAAAAGAAACATGTTTCCATGCAATAAGATAAAATAAAAAAGCATCGTACTTAGCATAAATCAACAGTAAGTACCAGGGGAGTAAATTAATTAAAAGACAAGTACAGGACAGGACTCACACGTTTTCAACTACAAAATCTATCACTTGTTCATAATTAGTCATTTACTAGGCATCTTGTTTTGTAGACATTTAAGTACCACATTACTACAATAACTCTAATTCTGTACTTATAAAGTATTAATTAAAATCCATACCATATGCTGAAATTGAGCAAGAAAACATTAACAAAAAGAGAGTATTTAGCTTACAGTGTAAGAACTGGAGCTGGGCTTGGTCAAGATTGTAGCTTGATTGAAGTTGCATTGAGTGAAAGCATCCTGGTTCTTGAAAATGTACAAGCTGTAGTTTTTCTTGTGCTGGAAAACTGAGACAACATAGACCAAAATAATTAACCACATTGTTAATTTCAAATGTAAACATGATATGGTAACAGCAAGAAGTTAATGAAAGACAGTGAAGAAAACTTACTGACAGAATCTCCAATGAGAACCTGAGGATTCTTCCACTGTGAAACTCCATCTACAACTACAACTGCAGATTGAGAGAGTGATGCAAAATTGAGAAGAGAAAATAGTAGGAACAACATGGAGAAAACTCTTAAGTGGACCTTTTTGTTTGGGAAGAAGAAACTAGAAGCTCACTGCTCACAAGTGATGATGTACTGTAGAGATGGAGGAATCTATTTGTAGGAGGTGAAAAAACTGAAAATCAGAAAATGTGAGTGTGTACTGTTGTGTGTTGGAGTGTTGTGGGTTGTCAGGCTTTGTTTGGCTTTATCACAAGAAAAGTTTCCACACAGACAGAGAGAGAAAATGGGGTTGGACAGTGTGTTTGTATGACCAACTTTATACAGTAAAAAAGTGAAAATCATTATGGGGCCTAATTCTTGGAGATAACCATCATTAACAAAGACGAAGACTTATTGATTTACCTTCTTTTATCTCCGCATTTTATGTGAGATGATAGACTATTAGTTCATCTGTATTATTCGTGTCATACAAAATCTGAATATAAGTTATAGAGTTAGGATCTGGTATGTTCGAATCTAATATGTTAAGATCTTAGGTGTTTAATAGAATAAAAATCCCTTGAATAATCTCGCTTTTTTTTCCTTTCAGATTCAAACACACAATTTAATTTAAGTTCTTTCTCCAATGTTTTAGCCCAAATTTCGGAGATAGAATAATGGTGAATGTAAAGACTTTTTGGGTGGGAGTGGCAAGTGATGATGGTGATTATAATTCAAAAATCATTGGTGTTGTGATTATCATCAAATCTGTAAAAGATGTGTTATTACTAGTATCACTTTATCTTCTTCATCACTTTAGTACCTTGGATAGTGCAAATTTTATTTGTTTTATGTATGGATTTTGACATTTAATTCTTTTGAGGATTTTATATTGTTTGATTTCTAGTAACACTTGTAGATTCTACTAGTAGTATCTATGATCTTAAGATTCCTGCAACAACAAAATCTCCAGGAATGTGAGAACATGTAGTATACGACAACTTAGTGCGTTACTGGATAAACATTTCTCTGTTGTTTAAATAAACGAAAAAAGAAAAAAGTAAAATTAACTGCTCATGGAAAGCAACAATTCCTTTATTTTATAACTGTCTCCATGGACTAAGATGACATGTTACTATGTAGGGGTCCGTTAGGAATATCGTGCAATAAATTCCAAATGAATACAAATCATACAATAAATGTCTAATACACAAATACTCAAGTCTTGTGTGTCCATTCTTGAGTTCATGCAACGGATATTGATTTAGTGGGTTGTAATTTGTAACGTGCAATTTACAACACAACACCATGTAGTAAGTGTAAAAACGTTTTCTCGAGAAAACAAGAAATATTAACAATAGACTGAAATGTCTATTTGCTAGCTTGACCATAGAAAAACAATGACTCTTTGAAGGAAGGGAATATCCAATTTTATGCACCCATAGCATGTATAATTGTATACCTCAAGTTTTGTAGGCTAGTTTATATATTGTACATTACTCTAATCCCTTTAAACACCTAAACTTTCATAAAAAGCCTAAAGCCCATACACCAATCTTATATTATATTGTTGTTGGAGTTGGGACAAAGATTTTAGTACTAACAGGGGCGAAGTCAGAAATTTATACCAACCCTTGTGATGAACTTAATCAAGTCACATACCATTCATCGATATATTTTTTCATACAAAATGTCGCATGCCATTATATTTAACAATAACAAGCGAAATTAACTTCCTCCATCACTAAAGAAGTTGTAAACTTTGTTTTAATTATTTTTCACAAATTGTTTTATTACAAATTAATTTAAAATTATAATAACTATAGTTTAATAGTGTAGTTTTTTATTTTTCATTTTATAATTTGGACTATAAGAAACATTAACTAAACCCATATAGACAATTATTAAGAGGAACCAGCAAAAAAATAGGAGTGTTTGTAGATTATTGTAATTTGATGTCAACTAACCTGTGTGCCATATAAAATGGGACTCTATATTAGTATTAATAAATTATGTATTCCAATTTGACCCCGTACTTGACACGGGATGAATATAAGAATAATTTCGCCCCTGAACATAAGTGTGATTGACTAGTTACATTTATGGTGGAGAAGTACATCTATTTATAGTAATCTCTTAACCTTTAGGTCGTCGACAAGTGTAAGTCTTAGTTCATTCCACATGTATGACGTATCTAAAGAGTTCATGAGCTCTTCATGGACTTGACTCAATTTCATAATTAATGGGATGGGCACATTGGCATTGTGACACTTGAAGCTAGTTGGCTTAGCGGGCCCGATGGACCGTCCAAGAGACTTTCGATCTTGACATGAGATTTGATCTTTTGCGTTGTTGGGCAGTCTCCTTGAGTGCTTGAGTTGTTGGGCTTCTAGAGCGGTCTTTTGAGATACTTATGATGTTGGGCTTCCAAGATGGTCATCTCAAACACATAAACTGTTGGTTTCCAAGATGATCATCTCAAACAATTAAGCCGTTGGGCTTCCAATATGATCTCTGAGACAAAAGATGTCAGGATTACAGAATAAAAGGTGACTGAATTTTGGCCAAAAGAGGGAATCTTTAGATCCGGATAGGCTTCTGTGTATGCAAGGGCTTCTTCTGTTTTTGGTCTTGATCGAAATCACTTTAGTACTCCGTGTAACGCAGCGAAATGCCATGGAAGGCAATGAGGGGCGAAGCCAGTCTACCATCCACCGACTCTAGAGATGGGTGTGACCTCGCAGTCAAGGAGGGTTTCTCAGTGCGAAGGAAATGTCTAAGCTCGAGAGCTCGACTAACAATTAAAGAAGCGCTCTTATATGCTCATATACCGACTTCTATGCTTTCAGGGCCAACTACCTTTTCTTCTAAAAGGAAATTAGACTTCGGAGGGTACCCGAACTGTCAGAATGAATCTAATAAGAGAGAAAATGGGAGATCACATATGGCTATTCTAATGCTACTTGTTATAGGTCTCGTTTGTATTCTTTTTCTCCTCAATCTAGGGAGCGAAATTCCTTAGTTGGTTAGTCAACAAAGACTTAAGTCGGCATCGGCAAGGATACTACCCTTTAGAACCAAAGTCATTCATTTAGGATTTTTCTAATCTATTCGCTACGTAAAGGATCTAGACGAATGAATGATTTTGTAAGTTCATTGGAATAGACACAAAAGACTTGATTAAGACTTCATTCTACATTCGATGGGGATCTGTGAGTCTTCTTAGTTTTCCGTCCATATTTGGTTAACGTTCTAGGAGCATAAAAATAAAAAGGAAAGGAGGATAAAATTGCAATAAAATCAACATTCTGAGGTGATTCGAATGCGATTTGTAGTTGTATCAGGACTTGTATGATAATAAGAAAACGTAGTGCGGCGGTGGTATATGTATATACTCGGAAAACCCGAATAAAAGAAAAAAAGAAAAAACAAATCACAAAACGAAGGAGAAAGTTCGATTAGGGTTGAAAGCTTTATCTTCTTCTTCTTAACAAGAGTTACCGAGCTTCTTCAAATAGGTTCGAATTTGTTTCTTTCTTGTTGAAATCTTATTCAATTGTTTGTTAAATTCATTATTTGCATTATTTCACTGTCAATTTGTGTAATTGATTTCGAATTCGCGTTGGTTTTGGCAGGATTTGTTTTTCAATTAATTAGTTTGGGAGTTTTTGAACATGGAAGAGCACAAGCGCAAATCGAGGAGGGAGGGTTCTGAGAAGGAGGAGACTAAGAGAAGCAACCGTGATAGGGATAGTAGAGAGGATCGGGATCGTGACAAGGATAAGAGTGGTAGAGATAGGAGTCGCCGCCATGAGAGAGAGAAGAGTGTTGATGATGTTAAGCATAAGGATAAGGATGGAGATAAGCATAGGGATAAGCACCGTGACAAGGACCGGGATCGTGATGATGAGAGACCTAGGGAGAAGGGTAGTAAGGGAAGAGATAAGGATAGGGATAGGGAAGATCGGGAGAGGGATAAGAGAGTTAAGGAGAAAGAGAGGGAGAAGGAACGGGAGAGAGAACGGAGGGAGAAGGAGAGGGATAGGGAGAGAGAAAGGAAAGAAAGGAGTAGGCATCGAGAAAGGGAAAAGCGCCGTGATAGGTCGTATAGTACTGATGAAGAGGATGTATTGAAGGAGAGGGAAAAGAAAAGGCGGAGGAGGGAGGAAGATAATCAGAATCGTGAGGTGGAACGAAGTAGCAAGCGGGAACGACATAGGGATAAGAGTCAAGAGATTGGTAGAAAGGGAGATGAGGAATTGGGGTATGGTAAGGAGAAGACTCGGGAAGAGGATATGGAGGAAGAGCAGAAGAGGCTGGATGATGAGATGGAGAAGAGGAGAAAGAGGGTGCAGGAGTGGCAAGAGTTGAGGAGAAAGGAGGAGTCTGAGAGAGAAAAGGTTGATGCACAAGGTAATAATGATGGAGTCAAGTCTGGGAAAACATGGACACTGGATGGGGAATCTGATGATGAAGAGGCAGACCCTGATGGAAAATCAGCTATGGATGTCGACGAAGATGAAGGTGCCAATGCCAATGGTAATGGTGGCAATGACATGGCTGTTGACGCTGTGAGTGAGGATACGCCTGCTCTGCCAAATGGTGTTGATCATGCTGTTGAGGATGATGAAATTGACCCTTTAGATGCATTTATGAATTCAGTTGTTTTGCCTGAAGTTGAAAGTCTGAACAATAATGCTCTTCTTACGGCTAATGACTCAGTTGCTGAACTGGCTGAAAGTAATGGTAAAACAACTTTACAGCAGCCAAAAAAGGGCACAAAGAAAGCCATGGGGAGAATTATTCAAGGAGAGGATTCTGATTCAGACTATGAAGATCCTGAGAATGAAGAAGATAATTTGGAAGATGAAGACGATGAAGAATTCATGAAAAGGGTGAAGAAGACCAAGGTTGAGAAGTTGTCTATTGTCGACCACTCAAAAATTGATTATCCTTATTTTCGGAAGGATTTCTATACTGAAGTGAAGGAGATTGCTAGGATGACACCCAAAGAAGTTGCTGCGTACAGGGATGAGCTGGAGTTGAAGATACGGGGAAAGGATGTCCCCAAGCCTATAAAAGCGTGGCACCAGACTGGGTTATCAACTAAAATTTTGGATACTATAAAGAAGCTGAATTATGAAAAACCTATGTCTATTCAAGCGCAAGCTTTGCCTATAATTATGAGCGGCCGAGATTGTATTGGTATTGCAAAGACGGGCTCTGGCAAAACTCTTGCGTTTGTGCTACCCATGTTGAGGCACATCAAAGATCAACCTCCTTTGATGTCTGGAGATGGACCTATCGGGCTTATTATGGCTCCCACAAGAGAGCTTGTCCAGCAAATTTATAGTGACATCAGGAAGTTTACAAAAGTATTGGGTCTGACCTGTGTGCCTGTCTATGGGGGTTCTGGGGTCGCTCAGCAAATTAGTGAATTGAAACGCGGTGCTGAAATTGTTGTTTGCACACCAGGTAGAATGATTGACATTCTATGCACCAGCGCTGGGAAGATCACTAATCTGCGTCGTGTTACGTACTTGGTCATGGATGAAGCTGACAGGATGTTTGACATGGGATTTGAACCTCAGATTACACGAATTGTTCAAAATATACAGCCCGGTCGCCAAACCGTGCTCTTTTCTGCCACCTTCCCACGCCAAGTTGAAATTTTGGCTCAGAAAGTGTTGAACAAGCCTGTTGGAATACAAGTAGGTGGGAGGAGTGTTGTCAACAAGGACATCACCCAACTAGTCGAGGTTAGGCCAGAAAGCGACAGATTTCTTCGGCTTCTGGAGCTACTGGGAGAATGGTATGAGAAGGGAAAAGTTCTTATCTTTGTCCATTCACAAGAGAAATGTGATGCTTTGTTCAAGGATTTGCTGAAGGCTGGATACCCTTGCCTCTCTCTTCATGGGGCAAAAGATCAAACAGACCGTGAGTCCACTCTAGCTGATTTTAAAAGCAATGTTTGCAATTTGTTGATAGCTACAAGTATTGCTGCTAGGGGTTTAGATGTGAAGGACCTTGAACTAGTCATTAACTTTGATGTTCCAAACCACTATGAGGATTATGTTCATCGTGTTGGTAGGACTGGTCGTGCTGGTAAAAAAGGATGTGCCATCACGTTTGTTTCAGAGGATGATGCAAGATATGCACCAGATCTTGTAAAAGCTCTAGAACTATCTGAGCAGAGTGTTCCTGCTGACTTAAAGGCCCTTGCTGATGGATTTATGGCGAAGGTTAATCAGGGTGTTGAGCATCGTCCTGGGACAGGTTATGGTGGTAGTGGTTTTAAATTTAATGAAGAGGAGGATGAAGTGAGAAAAGCGGCGAAGAAAGCTCAGGCTAAAGGGTATGGGTTTGAGGAAGACAAATCAGATTCAGAAGATGAAGATGATGTTAAAAGAGTGAATAATGACACGTCTCGGACGGCTCAGATCATGCCAAATCCATTGCCCGTGTTGGTGGACCCTAGCAATGATGCAGCTGCTAGGGCTGCGCAAGCTGCCTATAATTTGCAACGTAATATTGCAAAGATTATTGTTGATGCAATGCCTGAACATTATGAAGCGGAACTGGAAATAAATGACTTTCCGCAACATGCCCGTTGGAAAGTTACCCACAAGGAAACACTGGGCCCAATTTCGGACTTTACTGGGGCTGCTATCACGACCCGGGGTCAATTTTACCCGCCCGGAAGGGTTCCTGGACCTACGGACAGAAAACTCTATTTGTTCATTGAAGGCCCTACTGAGCAATCTGTCAAGCATGCAAAACAACACCTCAAGAAAGTTTTGGAGGAGAGCACGACTCAGTCATCTTCACTTCCTGGTTCAACACCACTTGGTCGGTATAATGTTGTTTAAGTTTGTATGTCTGGACCATGCGGTGCAATCCTGTGCTTCATCATGTGAAATTGTTAGGTACTATTTCTCGTACATTTTGTTGCTGATTTCTCAACTTACTAGGTATAAATTATATAGTTTTGGCAGATCATTTTTTATTCTAAATTTGTCTTCAAAACTGTTATTTCTCTTTTTTTTTAATTCTGAATTTAAAGCTTGTTAATATTTATTTATGTCCAGAAATTTGGCTTGTCACTCGATTGCCCAATCGAATCATTAGTTGGCGTTGGGGTATTGAGCCATCTTTTCTATGGGAAGAATACTTCTGAATTCTTTTACATATCATTTGATGGAGAATGAACTAGTAATGTTGTGCATTTTAAATTGATATGTGTGTCTTACCTTCTTTTTTTTCTCCCTGTTCTTGGTTGCTTTGCGTCAGGAAAGTAACATGCGTTTTGGCTTGCGGAGATGATGAAGGGCATGGTATGTTAAGACTGGATCCTGAGATTCTAATATACTGTTGGAATTTTCCTAAACACATTTGTCGTTTATATGAACACAACTATCTTTAGGCATTGTTCTTGATATGTTATGTTGAATTGTCAAGTAACAGGGCAATGATTGTAATAAGTTGTGTAGTTGAAACTTGAGAACGTGAAACATAAGTATTACCTGTTTTTATTAACTTTTCTCAGCTGCTTATTGTGGGGTTCCTGTTATGACACCAACAAATGTTGTTGGTTGTGAATTTTACAGAGCCCCATGAGCTATTGACTCCAATATCAGTATTTTATTCTTAATGCATTTGATCTTGAGACGGCATGAATCCAACTCTACATCTTTCTTTATGCATGTTTTTCCCAGTTGCCCAGTGGTGTTCCAGCAGTGACCATTGCATACTAGCCTGACGAACTCCATAGATCATCAACCAGTGTGAAAACACACTAAGGTACACCTTTTGTATGGTGTCTGTTTCTTCTCTAGCTAGTTCTCTGTCTCTCTGTCCAGGTGGCATTCTATATACAATGTGAAATCTCATTGTAATATCTATATTATCTATACAACCTAGTTGGCATGCCTTCGGGTTTATGGCTGTGAGTTGCATTTTTGTGTTCACCACTTGCAGTAGTATGGATAATTCTCTTAGAGCTATGAGTAGGGTCTTACTGCGCCCAGACCCCTTGCTCCATATCCTAAGGAACTGTGATTTGAGGTAATTTTTCTCTGGCAGTATCTATGGTGATCCTAGAGAACTGTGGAGGAACTTGTGAAACCTTACAAGCGTCTTAGGATTTCATGTCTGTTCTGGCATTCCTTTTGTTTTTTTGGTCTGTTCAACATGACGCCTAGGTAATAATGCAGGAATGCCGCCTCTTGTTTGAATGCTTGAAGATATTGTAGTCAGTAGCAAGATATACTTCTAGCTTTTGTGTGACTAACAGTGCAGAGGATCTCCAGTATTCTGTGTTACAAAATTCCGGCGTTTGTGGAAGCTATGCGTCTGTCTACTCAGTATGCAGCATCTTCTGAGGAAAATTCCGTCTTCTTTCTTGAAAACAGCAAACGGGGACAAACCCAATACTCTTATGCAGAAAAAAAAAGCAAGTTTCATTTGATAATAATAGTAATTGGTATACACATCTGCGGAAAACAATAGGGCTCTTTAGTTCGGTAGCTAAGTGGATTAGAAATTTAGAATTAGTTCCACCAAGATATCCCAGGGTGATATTACAATTTCACCTCATCCTTATTTGATGAAAATAAGATTCGATTGAATTGAAAAGATACTCGAACTAAGGTGGCGACTTATCACTGTCACTTGAAGATCGTTCAATCCGGATTTGTTTTCCTTAGGTTTGGCTTAAGCAAGTTCCCTGGAGATGTCAGCCTAAGGCACATTGAAGATGTTTGGCAGCAATACATGTGTGAGATGATTTGTTTTTTGAAAGAACACAACACTAGTACATGATATGAATATGATGCTTGCAGTTTTGTAAATGCAAACTGCAAACAAAGGCAATGTGCATGTGAGTTGACACGATTAACAAGGGTCCGTAAATAAAGGGGATCCATCCACCTAACTTACACTTTTCTTGCGGTCAATGCAATTTCTTCGTGTTGTTGCCTCAAGATTCATAAAGTGAATCATCATACAATCATGTATCATGCCTTGTTTGATATATAGTAGTCTCTATGCACTTTTCGCAATAATAGTATTGTTTGACCTCTACACTAAGCTTTCAAGCACGAATCACAATTTCCGGCGGATCTGACTATTATGTTGCCGAGAGATATCATTTTCCCGCCAAGATCATACTAAGAAGATTATGATTAGATTACTCGACCCTGAAAAAATCGTTCATCATTGTTGTATTTTGTTTCAAATCAATACATATAAGTTCAAATTAGATTTTTTGAACTGAATCAAACAAAGACTTAGTTGGGTTTGAACCCGTATTTTATAATTCGTGTGGCTCTTTGTATCCTAAACTTTGGTTAGTACCGTAATAAAACCCTTAGAAGTCGTAGTTGCAGATGATCGACTAGTTCACTTGATAAGAAACCTTAACGGTGTGTTTGATATGATTTGATTTGTGATTTTATCATGTGAACGTAATCTCTATTTGCCAAATTCAACCAAGTATTTAAAGGAGAATTAATTAGCTGGAGCAAATCCTCTAAAGTCAACAAGATTAAGGGTAGAATGATACTAATAATACATACTAATAGGGTCATTATTTATTTATAATAATGAGAATAGCAATGATGTAGCCTCCCATATGTACATTTGCATGTTATAGTGCCCCCACCCCTTTTATAGCAGCAGCTATTTGTCCACTATTGGACAAATCAAAATCCTTAAGCCCCATTACTCTTTCACATGCCCAAACACTCTTTCTCCAATGCTCACAATCAATGCAATGCATCTGCTCTTTATAGATAACTCTTCCTTCTGCAAAATGTAGATTATTAGAGATAAAAGACAGAAAACCCTATCAAGATTTCGCCTTTGATTGAAGGTAAAATGTCATTACCGCGGCAACAATCAGTATTTTATTTTTACGGGGACGCTGCTGCCTCGGTCGCTAGTAACGAGAGTGTTGTTCTTTGTTGTGTTTGGGAAGTTTAGCTCTAGCACATGTCCTGTTCTTGGTTTCTTGGCTTCACATAAGTTTGGAAGTACATTTAGATTTTACATCATGACATGATCACATCTAGTCAGATTAGTACTTCTTGCCACTATAAATCTGTGTGACAAGTTAGTTAAGTATTCCACAATGTTTGTAGTGAAAACTAGATATTTTTGCAAGGTAATACTGATGTGATACAAACGGAAAAATGACAGGACAAAAGTAAGGAATATACCTTGTTGATCTTGTTGGCGAGCACTTTGGGTGTGCTTTTTAGCTGAGTAATTTTCTGGTTCATTGCTCTTATCTTTTACCTTTCCCTGTTATACATGAAAGTTAGCAAAATTATATCATTCAACACAGTAACATATTGCTTAGCAATAAGGACTTTTTAGCACACTCAAATTGCACTTTCACTTTTAGTTTCCCTTTCTTTCAAGAAGATGGTGTACACTTACTTTCTGTAGAGTCAAATTATAAGGAGAATTAGCATCTGGGACTCCATTTTGATGGTTAATGTTCTTGTACTGGTTTGATTCTTGAAATGACTCTCTATGATCACCTATAGTAAAACAGTAAAGTGTTGGGAACAAAATCTTGAAAAACAAGGAAAAAAAAAAGAAGATATTTTCCTTATATACCATTGAACTGATAAGCCACTTCTTCTGATGCAGATGAATTCATTTTCACCCATTCATCAACTGTATCTTTCCATTTCCTGAACCATAATTCATCACAGTCTCAACCTCAAACTTCAATCCATATATCGAAAACCTGAAATCAAAACGTGTACTAATTAATAGACGAACCTGACAAGGATTTTGACCAACCTACGAACTTCACCAGATGAATGCTTTCTGAACTGAGTGACATGCCTTCCAATATCAGTTTCCTAGCAAAGTACAAAGTCATCAAAAAGTACAAGTGTCTCAGCTAACCACTCGGTCACAAAGTATTTCACGAAAAGTACCATAAGATTTACAAACCGGCCAGAAAGGAAAATGAAATGTTCATAGTCTTAAATGTCACCTTGAGTACATTGAATGTGATATCCATGTCAACTAGCCTCTGAAGCAACCCAATCAAATCACTCTCAACCTGCAGAATTTTCAGTTATAAATCAAGAAACAATTAAATGACTGCATTCAAGAACAGAAAAAAAACAAACAGACCTGGTTCTGATCATCTAATAGATTCTTGATGTCAACGACTTTCTTCTGTTCATCATCTTCTTCTTCTTGCAAAATTGCAACGCTGTCATGATCACAATCGACATCGTTTTTTCGCTTAAAACTCTGTTTTTCATCACAATTCTGACACTTTGGAAGAGTTGGAGTGTAAAGCTTCTGTATAATCTCATCTCTTCTGTTCTTCAGCTCATTCTCATAATCAGTAGAGGCCATGGAGATTGCCAAATCTATCCATGTCCAAACATCGATCCCCGAATCCAACACGAATGAACGAAACTCTTCCAAATCCATTTCTTGAAATACTACTAGAGTACACTGATAAATCGGTTTTATACCTACCGATCACTATTCGGGATATAGTATAGTGGTGGAATCTTGATCATATTGGTTGAACTGGATTTGGACAGGGAAATGAGAGCAAGTGCAGTGACAAAGTGACAGTGTTTGGTGGTATTACAGCAGGGGAAAAGTATGGGTATGTTTTCCAGTTTTTGTTGTTGTCAATGTACAGTTATGTAATTAAATAGGAGTCAACATTTATTAAGTGTTTTCTTTAATGAATTTAAGAGGATTTGTCTCTTTGGGTCAACATGGTCCATATGCTTCAATTAAGCTTATTGACTCACTATTAATGCATAGGGGCAAAATGGGACTTTCACTTACGGTAACTTACAAGACGATATGGTTGATTACATGTTGCAATTTTGTGTTGTGGTAATTTAAGGGAGTAATTTAATAGTTTCAAAATTTTCTTTTATGAAGGTAGAATATATCAGAAATAATCATGCACCCAACGGTAATTGAAATCTAACCAACGATTATTAGTTAAAGGGGTAATTGACTTGAGTTTATTTAAACAAGGAATCGAGTTCGAACCATGTAAATATAGAAAACTCCATTAGGAGAGGCGTCC